>PVKH010040472.1:0-11061 GCA_004027955.1 Chaetophractus vellerosus | reverse complement strand
GAGAAGCTGTTCTGATGTTGGAGAGAAGTGCTCCAGGAGAAAACAAGTGAGCCGTTCGCCTGATAGTCTACAGCTGGCCTTGTGAAGAGATGCAATGCGTAGAGAGCCTCATGGTCTACAGCTGAACTTATGGAGGAAACAGAAGCTAAGCCTGGAGAGAAACACAGCCCCAGGAACAGAGGAACCCGGAAGTCTGAACACTGGAGACGTCAGCAGGTGTCTTGCTCCAACACGTGGACTTTGGTGAGGGAAGAACTTTATGCTTTGTGGCCTGGTAACTGTAAGCTTCTACCCCAAATAAATACCCTTTATAAAGACCGACCACTTTTTGGTATATTTCAAAAGGCATCCCTGTGGCTGACTAATACAGCCTCCTTGCATCCATGGGCCTAAGGTGAGTTTTTTGTAGACAACATATAAGGTGAGTTGCTTGTAGAGAGCATATAGATGGGCCATATTTCCTTATCCATTCTGCCAATCTGTGTCTCTTGATTGGAGAGTTTAAGCTAATAACATTTAATGTTATTACTGTCAAAGAATTACTTACATTTGCCATATTTTCTTTAGATTTATGTATGCCATATGTTGTTTTTAGTTCTCTTTTGATCTTTTTAGTTATTCTTACAATCTCCTTCAACTTTCTCTCTCCTGTTTTTTTTCCTTTCAACCTGCAGAACTCCCTTTAGTATTTCTCTTTTTTTAAGATTTATTTTTATTTATTTATGCCCCCCTTGCTGCTTGTGCTTGCAGTCTGCTCTCTGTGTCCCTTTGTTGTGTGTTTTTCTGTGTCTGTTTTTCTCCTTTTGTTGCATCATCTTGCTGCGCCAGCTCACTGCACCATGTGGGCCGTCAGCTCACTGTGCTGTGCAGGCCATTGCTCACCGTGCCATATGGGCCCACTTGCCTTCACCAGGAGGCCCCAGGAATTGAACCCAGGGCTCTCATTTGGTAAATGGGAGCCCAATCACTTGAGCCACATCTGCTTCCCCCTTTAGTATTTCTTGAAGGGCAGGTTTTTTATTGACAAACTCTCTTAATGTCTGTTTATCTGTGAATGTTTTGAACTCTTCCTCATTTTTGAATGCCAGCTTTGCTAGATACAGAATTCTTTGTTGGAATCTTTTTCTTTTAGCACCTTAACTATGTCATACCACTGCCTTCTTTCCTCCATGATTTCAGATGAGAAATCAGCACTTAATGTTATCAAGCTTACTTTGTATGTGATGGATTTTTTTTTTCTTGCTGCTTTCAGTATTTTCTCTTTGTCTTGAGCTTTGGATGATTTAACAAGCCTGTGTCTTTGAGTAGGACAGTTAGGATTTTTACTGTTTGGGGTGCACTGCACATCCTGGACATGTCCTTCAATAGAGTTGGGAAATTTTCAGCCATTATTTCCTCCAACACTCCTTCTGCCCCTTTTCCCTTATCTTCTCCTTCTGGGATGCCTATGATGCATATGTTTCTGTGTTTTGCATTGCCATTCAAGTCCTTATGTCCCTGCTGGATTTTTTCTATCTTTTAACCTATTTGTTCTACTATCTGTATGATTTCAGATGTGCTGTCTTCCATGTCTCTGATTCTTTCCTCTGCCTGTTCAAATCTGCATTATGTGCTTCCAGTCTACTTTTTATTTCTTGCATTTTGCCACTCATCACCATCAGGTCCATTATCTTTTTATGTATGTTTACTATTTCTTTAATATGTTCTCCCAATATCTTATTTATATCCTTTATCTCTTCTTTCACTTCATTAAGGTGATTCATGATATTTGTTTGGATGTCTCTGATTAGTTGTTCCACGTTCTGCATCTCCTCTTGTTTTTTAGTTTGTTTGTTTGACTGGGCCTTGTCTTCCTGTTTCTTAGTACGGCTTATAATTTTTTTTTGGTGTCTAGGCATCTGTTTATCATGATGTGTTTATTGGGTTGATTAGCTTCTCTTTCTACTCTAAGGTTTTATTTTGTTGTTGTTTTTGTGTGTGTCATAAGGTTTCACTTTGACACTTGGTTCCTTTTATTCTATTTCCTTGCTATCGTCTATGTTTCCTTGAAAAAAACATTAGGACCAGAGAAAAGGAAAGAGATAAGAAGAGAAAAGGAATAATAGTAGTAATAATAAAAAAGGTAGAAGAGGAAACATACAAGACCTAGGAAAATAAATAATTTACATCAGTAAAAAATGATCAGAAGTACAGAGGAATAAGAATTTTAAAAAGTGGAATAGAAAAAATAAAATGAGAAACAAAATAGTGAAAAATATATAGAATGAATTAAAAGGCTCAAATGATGAGAAGAGAGTAAAAGAAAAAGAAAAAAAAATAAAACAGAAAAAGTAAAAAAAGAAAGAAAACAGAAAAGAGTGAAATAAAAACAAACAAACAAAAATGAAGACCAAATAAAAAGAGGTGGAATGAAAGGAAAACAACAGAAAACAGAAGATAGAAAAATGAAGCAAAGAAAAGAAATAATGTAAGTATAAAAAATTGGTGAAAGAAAAATAAAGGGGTGGGAAACAAAGAAAGGAGAAAGACAAAAGACAAGAAACAAAACAGCATCAATTAAAACAAAACAAAACAAAACAAAACAAAACAAAACAAAAACCAAGGGGGAAACAGCCTTACCTCTTAGACCCCTAAGGAGCTTCTCAGGCTACTGGTGTTCATCAATCAATCACCTGAAGCTTGCTCTTTTCAGGTGATGTACCCAGGTTTTAAGGAGTAAAATAAGGGGGGGGGGGGAAAGGAACCTTTGAAAAAAATAACAGCCTCAAGAAAACCTAAAACAAAAAGAATGTCTATATGTTCCCTGCCATAGGGTATCAGCTGGATGCCTGACAACCTGATGGATCACTCTCTGGATCACTTCTCCAAGGAGACCCAGGAACCTCATATATGCCAGGTGGGAATTCCTCCACTGAGCTAAATTGTCTCCTTAGGTTAATTAGGCTTCAGAAAACTATCTTCTCCCTTTCCCCCAGGCATTTAGGACTTCTATAGTTTGCTAGAGTCCTACTGATTAGGCACCTGTCCCTGTGCCCTCTCTAATCTAGTTTCTCTCGCTCCCTGGGTGGCTAGGCAAGGCAGCCTGCCTGAGCAGATCCCCCCTCCTTTTTCCCCACTGGGTCGGGGTCCCTTTTGAGATTCAAAGGGGGTTGAGCTGGCCAAACTCACCACAAAGAAACCACTCTTCACACTCTGTCAGACCCCTCTTCCTCCCAGGAAATGCCCCCTCCAAGTCCATTAACAGCAGTAAGCCAGGGGCTCCACCAAAGCTATTTGCCCTGAGGGTGGTTTATATGTGCCATTTCTAGCCACAGGAGTGAGAAATGCACAGTTTTCCTTTTGCTTCTTTATCTTTCCAGTACCCTCTTAGATGACTCAGAGCACCTTCCCATTCTATATATATCCAAAGCAGCTCCTTTAGATAGGTCCCTGCCTTCTCTTCACTTTTTTTGTGAGAGAGTTAGATTCTGCCTACCTACTTCAGGGTGATTTTATCAGAATTGTGCATTAGGTTTCAAGGCCTAAGAGTCATCAATGTAATGATGTTTTGTCCTCCAGGCCTGATGAAGCAGTAACCCCACCACTTCTAAGTGCTTGTGCAGTGATCATGTCTGCCTGAATACTGGGGTGAAGCCTCCACACTCTTCAAGCATCAGAATGGTGGTCAGTATCTCTGCAAAACCTAGGGCACCAGCCCTGTCAGAGTAATGGGGTGGCAGCCAGATTCTCCACAATACCTGGTGCACAAACTTCACCCTCTCTAAACACTGGGGTGATGGCATTCTTCCTCAGCAATTGGGTAGAAGACCTGTCCTCACCAAGCACTGGGATAGACTCACCCTTTACACACACATAGGTGAGCTTGCTCTCTTGGTCCAAGATGTCTTTGGTCCAGACCTTAGCTTCCATGGTTCTGACCTTGAAGTTTTTTTTTCCATCAATTTGGCCCTTCTCTGTCCCTTTTAGTCTGTTCTAGCAGTGGATTTGTTCATACACTGTGCAAAAAAATTTTTGTTGGTTTTACATGTAGTTCATAGGGGTCCAAACCATCATACAAAATAACTTTTCATAGATCCTTCCTGGATAACTGCATTTCCAATCTTGTCTTCCACAGAAATTGCTGATTGGTCCCATGTTCAGTTATACCATCACAAAGAGCACTATTCTCTGTGGACTCAGTTTCCAAAAGCTCAGAAATTTACATACCATCAATTTCTGGTTTCTTTGTGCCAGGGAGTTCAGTTCTCAGCTTATCTTTTTCCTCTCACATTTTATTATAAGCTACAAGGAGAAACCAGGCTACACCTTCCACACTTAGCTTGGAAATCTCCTCAGCTAAACATCCAAGTTCATCGCTCTCAAGTTCTGCCTCCCATCTGACATCAGAACCCAATTTCAACAAGCTCTCTGCCATTTTAAAACAATGATCTCCTTCCTTCCAGTTTCCAAAAACACATTGGATATACTTTTAGCATTCATATTTTTACCAACAGTCTCTTCAGAGGAATCTAGCTCTTTTTTTATCAAATACCTCACAATTCTTCCAGCCTCTACTCATTACCCAATTCCAAAGCCATTTCCACATGCTTGTTATTTGTAATAGTAACGCCCTAATCTCCTGGTATCAAAATATGTTTTAGTTTCCTAGGTTGCTCAAGCAAATACCATGCAATGGATCAGCTTAAACAATGGGAATTTATTCACTCATGGTTTGAGGCTAGGAGAAGTCCAAAACCGAGGCATCATCAAGGTGATGCTTTTTTCCCCAAAGACTGTGGCATTCTGGGTCTGGCTGCCAGTGATTCTTCATCTTTACTACTTATGTCACAGTGGCCCTTCCTGGCCTTTCCATTCTCTTCTGGGTTCTGTTTAATTTCAGCTTCTGGATGAAGCCTGTGGCTTTTATTTCTATCTAAATGTCATTCCACTTATAAAGAACTTCAGTAATAGGATTAAGACCCATCCTGATTGGGCTGGGTCATACCTTAGCTGAAATAACCTCATTAAAAGGACCCACTTACAATGGTTTCACACCCACAGGAATGGATTAGATTTAAGAACATGCTTTTCTGGGTTACATCCTGCTCCAAACCACCACAAGGGGTTCAATAGCAGATTGGAACTGGTAGAAGAAAGAATCAGTGAAATTGAAGATAATATCATTGAAATCATCCAAACTGAAAGGTGGAAGGAAGAAAGAATGAAGAAAAAGTGAACAGATCATGAGGAACTTGTTGGATGCCATGAAGCATGCCAATATATATATTGTGGGAATCTATGGCAGTTTGATATTATTTATGAATTTCAAAAAAGATATATATATTATGTTTGCAAACTGGTCTGTTCCTCTGGGAATGATACCCTTGGATTGTATTAAATTCAGAAGTTTCACTTTTACTTAATTAAATTAAGATTAGGGCTTTGATTCAGCCATGCCAGTAGCATGTTGAGTCCCTGCCCCCTTGGAGGGCAAACACTCACACAGAAAACAACATGGCAGTGGAGAGAGCTAGGTTTTGATGCTGGAGCCCCTGGAAGAGAGCTGAGCCATTCGCCTGATAATTTACAGCTGGTCTTGTGGAGTGAGCAGAGCAGCTGAGCCCGGAAAGAGATGAGCCCTAGGAAGAGAGACAAGTCTTATGCCAGCCTACAGCTGAGATCAGAAGAAGCTGGGACCAAGGAGCCTTAAGAGGAATAAGACTGAATCCTCACAGAGACTGGCAGCCATCTTGGTCCAACATGTGGCAACAGACTTTAGTGAGGGAAGTAACTTACTCTTTATAGCCTTGTGACTGCAAGCTTCTACCTCACATAAATACCCTTTATAAAAGCCAACAGATTTCTGGTACTTTGTATCAGCACCCCTTTGGCTGACTAATACAGAGACCCAGAAAGAGAAGAAAGATAGAAGGGATCAGAGAGAATATTTTAAAAATTATGGCTGAAAACTTCCCAAATGTAATGAAAAAAACATGAATATACATATCCAAGACACTCAGCCAACTCCAAAGAGGATAAACTCAAATAGACCCATGCCACAGTATAATCAGATTGTCAAATGTGAAAGATAAAGAGAGAATTCTGAAAGTTGCAAGGGAAAAGCAACATGTGTGCAGATGAGCCTCAATAATATTAAATGTCAATATCTCATTGGAAACCATGGAGGCAAAAAAGCAGTGAGGAGTCATATTTAAAATGCTGAAAGCAAAAACAAACAAACAAACAAACAAACAAAAACACTGCCAACCAAGAATTCTATATCCAGCAAAACTGTGTTTCAAAACTGAGAGATTATACAGAAGCTGAGGGAGCACACCACCACTAGGTCTGCCCTATAAGAGATGCTTATGAGAGTTCTGCAGGACAGTAGACAGTAGATCAAAGCTTCATGAAGAAATAAAGATCTCTGGTAAAGTTAATGACAGGGGTAAATTTCAATGCCAGTACTAAGGGATTTTTGGTTTGTATTCTATGTTTTACTTCCTACAGGATCTAAAAGGCAAATGTGTAAAATGCAATTATAAATCAGTGGCTTTTTACTCATAATGCATAAACACGTAATTGGGGACAAGAGCTACATAAAGATGGGGTAATAGAGAAACATGGGACCATAGTTTGTGTATACTATTGGTATACTATTGAAGTTAAGCTTGTATCAAAGTGAGTCAGATTGTTACAGATTTAGGATACGTGAGCTTCATGATAACTACAAAGAAATATCAGAGAATATGCAAGCTCATAGAAACAGAAATTACAAGTTGTTAAGGGCAGTGGGAAGGGAACAGAAGGAAGGGGACTGGGAAAGTGGGGAGGGAAAATGGGGAATTAATACAAAGTGGGTGCAGGGTTTCTGTCTGGGGAGATGGAAAAGTTTTAGTAATAGAAGGTGGTAATGATACCACAATATTGTTAATGTGATTAATCTCACTGAATAGTATGGTTTGGGAGTGGTTGACATGGGAAGTTTATGTTGTATAAATGTCCCACATTTTTTTAAGGGAACAATTAAAAAGACAATGATAATTAAAGGTAATACATGATCTGGGACAGGCTCTAACAGGGATGAGGGAAGGCTCAAAAGGACATTAGTGAACATATAAAAATTGAAATATGCACTATAAGTTTTATATCGATGTTAAATTTTTTAAATGTGATAACAAAGTATTTCATAATAAAAAGTTTAAAATTTTAAAAAGTACCATACGAAGAGTAAAATGAACAAGTCACAAAGTGAGAAAAGTTATTTGCATTATATTTCACTTACAAAGGATTTGTATCCAGAATATATAAAGAGATCCTATGTACCAATAAAAAATTACAAACAACCTAATAGAAAAATCAGCAAAATCAAACAGCACTTAACAGTACATTGCCAACAAATAAATGAAAACGTGTTCCATCTCATTACCTACCTGAAAAAATGCAAATAAAGACCACAATGATTTGCAAAATTTTAAAGGCATAAATATACAGTGTTGGAGAAGATTTGTTGGAACAATAGAAACTTAAATACTGCTGGTGAGAATGTGAATTGGTACAATCATTTTGAAAAACATTTTAGCATAAAAAAATCAACAGTTAATGCTTAGTTGGTATAGAGTACCTGTTTGGTATGATGGGTTTCTTAACACCATTTATTTAATGGTGGTAATGTTACTTTGTGATTCATGATTACTGACTTCCAATTCCCTCTCAAAGATTGTTACTAAGCTTTTTTGATGGTTACCAAAAATGCATGTCTTACCAGAGTATGTAGGAAAATGTGGACAGTCAATCAGATTTTTTGGTCATGCTAAATTTACCCCTCAGAATTCATAAGGTAGAATATCATACTTTCCAACCATTTCTTTTCTCTTGAACTTCTTAAACTGTTTAAAATCAACACAGTTTATGTCTCAAAAGACACTATCAAGAGAGTGAAAAGATAACCCACAGAATTAGAGAAAATATCTGTAAATCATATATCTGATAAGGGTTAATATGTGGAATATATAAAAAATGCCTTCAACTCAACAACAGACAACCCAGGTAAAAAAATGAACAAAGAACATGGATAGGCATTTCTCCAAGAAAGACAGACAAATGACCAAAAAGCACATGAAAAGATGGTTGACAACATTAGTCATTAAGGAAATGTAAATGAAAACCACAATGAGACCCACTTCACACCTACTAGGATGGTTATAATAATAATAATCAAAAAAGAAAATAACAAGTGTCAGAGAGGACGTAGAGATTTTGGAACTCTCCTACATGGCTGGTGGGAATGTAAAATAGTGAAACCTCTATGGAAACAGTTTGGCAGTTCCTCAAAAAGTTAAACATAGAATTGCCATAGCAATTTCACTCCTAGGTATACCCAAAAGAATTGAAAACAGGAACTCAAACAGGCTCTTATACACCAATATTTATAGCAGCATTATTCTTCACAATAGCCAAATGGTGGAAACAATGTAAGCGTCCATCAGCTGATGAATGGATAAACAAAATGTGGTAAATACTACAATGGAATATTTTTGCCATAAAAAGGAATGAAATTCTATATATGCTACAACATAGATGAACCTTAAAGTCATTATGTAGAGTGAAATAAGTCATATGCAAAAGGACAAATGGTATATAATATAGAAAAAATTCATAGAGACAAAGTAGATTAAAAGTTACCTGGGGGTGGGGGTAATGGAGAGTTAGACTTTAATGGGTAGAGTTTTTGTTTGGGGTTATGAACCAGTTTTGGAAACAGATAGTGGCAACGGTCATGCACATTGTGAATGTAATTAATGCTCCCAGTTTGTATACTTAAGAATAGCTAAAATGGCAAATTCTGAGTTATGTATATTTTGCCACCATAATAAAAAAGAATATTTAAATACAAAAGAAAATATCAACCCAGGAACATACTGGAGACATCGGTTGGAAGCAAAGGAGGACAGGGATGAGGAAAGCCATTGACACCTCTATGCAACTAGTTTGGAAAACCCAGAGAAGTCGGCGTGGCCACTCCCCCTTCCCCAGGACTGCCTGACTGGTGGCACTGAACCTGCTGAGGGAGATGATGAGTACTTGGGTGCCAGCAGGGGGTACACAGAGTAAAGGACAACACCACTGTCCCTCACCATCCTAAGGTGCTGTAGCCTGAAGACAGTAAGAACTTGACAGGAGACAGTTGCAGTATGGTACCACATTGGCGACTTAAGCACAAGGGTCAAGTATCCCAAAGCCTTGAACTCGTCCTCTGCCCAATGTGAATGAGAATCACCCAAAGTCAGCAGGTCAACAGCATTCTGGTGACCCAAATTCCCACAATCCTGTGAAAGAAATGCCACCCTGGCCAGTGGGAGTGATCTGCACTAAGCCAATCTACTTCTACCAGGGCTGTCCCAGGGACAACCTCAAGTTGCCAATCCCAGAGCTCCTCTGGGCATCTGGTTGAATCTCCGAGTAGAGGAGGGATGGAGAATGCCAAAGGAGAGGGGAAGAAGGGTGAAGAGGAGGAAAGGAGACTGGAGCAGGTGGTGGGACAGGCCTAGGGGTGCCTTGCCTGGATGACACTGACAGCTTGGCCAGTCCTAACCCCTAAATGGGTGATTTATAAAGCACAGGGGTGAGGAGGGGTAGGGTACCTAGGAAAGGAGAGCTGAGGCCTGTTCCCCTCCCCCATCCCATGGTTGCCCCGGTGTAAGATTGATGCTGCTTGTAACAGACACTTCAGTGCTGAAGGGCATGTTTTCTGCAGTCAGACACAACCGCTTTGCATTCTCAGCTCTGTCACGCACCAGCTAAGTAATCTGGAGCAAATTACCTTCCTGGGTGTCAGCTCTCACATTTACAAAAATGGAACTAAGATACCTCTCTTATCAGCTACTCAATATTCACCTTACACCTCACAGCACTGTATCTGGCACATTGGAAAAATCAATAAAAGGCAGCTGCTACTAGCTGATAGGAGGTAGAGAAAAAAGGAAAGACACTCTGTTTTAAAAGTTCAGACTACTTTGCATAAAAGTATGCAAAATAGTATGCAGGGTAGGATCTCATTTTTGTAAAAGAAAAAATAAAGAAAGGTTAGAGCAAAGTGAACAACACTGTGGGTGGATGAATTGCTGAATGTTCTTTTTGCTTTTTTGTGCATATTTTCTGTAATTGATATATGTTGCTTCTGTAATAAAAATTTAAAGAAACACGAATGGCGGGACTGTGTTGAGAGAGCAAAAGTGTAGCTCTAAGGAACTTTTTTGGTTTTATGTTTTTTACCATTCCCCAAGTCTTAAATTCAAATTGCTCAAAACTTGGAAATAAGACATTTTTGTTTCATTTATTGTTATAACTGCATTACAATAAGAAGTAGCAATTTAAAAAGATAAATTTGCTCATGTACACATTCATGACTCAGTCTGTATTACCCCATTTTTTCCCATTCAAACACACATGATTTTATCTCTTCTGTTCCACTCCACCACTTGTCCACATATAAACATATGCTCTAGTCATAGAGTAAATCAAATTTGCTTTCTTTCACCTAACATTTTTCATTTTGCTCCATAGAGTCCGTATTTATGATTTCCCATAGCTGCTTAGTAATAGTCTATCAAGTACTGGATCTTATTCGTCCATTTCCCTATGGTTGAAGTTTACAGACATTCCTGTATTTTTACAAGTATGGACCCACCCTGATGCCATAAATTTTTTTTCAAATATAATTTTTTTCTCCTTGTGAATTGTTTCCCCAGAATCAAAATTTCCAGAGTTAGGGTAACATTTTCTGTTTCTTGAAATGTATTGCCAAATTGTTTTTTGAATTGACCACACAGATTTACAATGTCACTCTCCTGACAACTTGGATAGCTGCTTGATGCCCTGGTCCAATCTCACACGATCCCAGTTATTCCTTTAATTTGTGTTTCTCTGATTACTGCTTGATGCCCTGGTCCAATCTCACACGATCCCAGTTATTCCTTTAATTTGTGTTTCTCTGATTACTGCTTGATGCCCTGGTCCAATTTCACACGATCCCAGTTATTCCTTTAATTTGTGTTTCTCTGATTAATGCATTATCACTTA
>PVKH010040471.1:0-11062 GCA_004027955.1 Chaetophractus vellerosus | reverse complement strand
TTGTGGGCCCTGGCAGTGCACTCACGTGTGGGGCCTGGCGGCACACCCATGCTGGACCTGGGGGCCTCACCTGCTTGTGGGGCCTGATGGCACACTCGTGCAAGGGGCCTGGTGACCCATGTGCTTTCTATATTTTTCTTTTTTTATTTTTACTGGGGGGTCCCAGAGCTCGAACCCACATCCCACCATGTGGGAGACGGACACCCAACCATTTGAGCCATACCCATCCCCCTACTATATGTCTTAAGGGTGACCAAAGATACCTAGAGTTACAGTCTTTTCCCATATGGGATGGTCATATAATAAATCAGGTTTAGTTCATCACCAGCATTCTAAAAACCAGACCTAGGGAGAAAAAATAAGTCTGGGGACACATGCATGGTTTCTAATATAGCAAATGTTTAGCCTATGTGTAGTATTTTTAACAGCAGCCCTGGCAAACTAAGACAACAATGTTGTAATTGTTTTCTTGAAAACCGGAGAGACGTTCTCTTTCTGTTACTCACTCATTCTCTCTTCCTTTTCCTCTCTCTCTTTCCATCCATATTTTTATCCTTATTTTCCTCTTTCTTAAATAGAGGAACATAACTAAATCATAGTTCAAATACACACACGTAGTGGTTTATTTCCCCCTTTGGCAAATTAGTTTATGTCCTGCTTTACATAAAATCTATCAGAAATCTCATTCACAGAATTTTTCCCAAAGCAATTAGTGCAAGAGTTTAACAGTGTGCCACTCTGTCTATTTTCCTTTCCATCATACATGCTTATTTTCTTTTTATGCATCAACTATGTGAGGAATAAAACTAACTTGTCCTAATCTTGACTGGCAACCTTGGATGCTCAATTTTACTGAATCATAGGTACCATGGAAGACTGGCCCAGTGCCATAGTTCTAAATGACTGCTGTGAGCCCCAATTTAAAAGAAAAGGAACTGATTTTTGAATACAGTAATTTATCTAAAAGATAATTCTTAGCAAGTACTTCATATCCTGCATTTTACTAGTTACTGAGGTTACAAAAGTAGGAGAGAGTTGCTTTTTTTCTCTGTAATGCTCATCATATTGAAGAGATGATACATATAAACAGAGAGATTGAATAAAGTTTAGTAATAGTAAAGGGAATAAAGTGACTCTTCCTGCAAAGTTGGGAAATCCTTACAAAAGAAGACACTTTAGGCTGGATAAATCTTTTGATTTGTCTAGTATGAAGAAGATAGGGGAAGGTACAGATTTCCAGGAAGAAGAATGGATGTGAAAGGCAAAGAATTCTACATATTGTTGATATTTTTTAAATATTAGGGAAAATTTAAGGGGGATGGGGCTTAGATGGATGGAAGCTGACAAGGCTGGGAAGTTTTGCACATTTGTTTAGTGTCTCTGACAGATTTTATGATAATGGGAATTTTGTCTATCTTGTTCAAGACTGAATACACAGCACTGAAAAAAAATACTTGACAAATACTATGGGTGTTCAAAAGTGTTTTCAATGAATTAACAAAATAATAATATTATGCAGCAAGACTTAGGCTAGGCACTGAAATACACAGATAATAAAACCCAGCTCCAAAGTTCATGTCAGTGGAAAATCCAGGGCAGATCATATAGAAATTAAGACAGGGCAGAATCTGGCCAGAAGTGGCAGAACAGAGATAATATTGATAAAATCTTTCCTAGAACAAGAGGATCCCACCCTGATTAGGTGAAGCTGAGAAAAAGTCTGAGCATTAGTAGTCAGAACTCTGGCCATAGGTGCTAGAAAGGAAGGAACTTGAAGCACCTTGGACCAGAAGAAGCAAAATGCGGCAGGCATCTCTTCTGGGAAATGGGGAGGAGCTGGAGGAGACACTGTGACCTTTTGAGGTTAGGACGTGAAGGGACAAAAGATAGCAAGTAGTAGAAATTAATGGTGCCATAAAAGTAAAATGGCAAATATCATACCAAATTCTCCCCTTGCCAAAAAAAAAAAGAAAAAATATATATCTATAGTTATAGTTTTAGTTATAGTTATATAAATATATAGTTATATTTAGTAATATACATATATGTACATGTGTATTCTTATATACATGTATATACATATATAGTTATACATATGTATACTATATATGTATAGTTCTGTATAGTTATATACTTATATGTTTTTTATTACTACAAAAGTATGTTGAAATTTTTAATTTCTAAAAAAAATTTTCAGAAATGGTCTCTATTCCAGTCTTTATTGTAACTTGTGCTATAACATAATTAAAGAGCTACTCTCCTTGCATTCTTAGAATGAAATTTAATCCAACATGGTAGGCCTATATATTTTTATTTATTTTGAATTTGGTTATGTCTTAGTTTGCCAGGGCTGCTGTAACAATATACCACAGACTGATTGTCTTAAACAACAGAAATTTATTGTCTCATAGTTCTGGGGTCTAGAGGTCCAAAATCAAGGTGTCAGCAGGGCCTTGCTTCCTCTTAAAGGGGAGAATCCATTCCATGTCTCTCTGCTGGTGTCTGGTGTGGCCAACAATCCACAGTGTTCCTTGGTTTGTGGTGGCAAAACCCAATCTCTGCGTCTATCACATGGCTGTCTGTCTCTCTCTTACTTATCTGTGTCCAAATTTTCTCTCCTTATAAGGACACTAGTTTATTGGATTAGTCCCACTCTAATCCAATTTAACCTCATCTTAACTAATAACATCTTCATAGATCCCATTTACAAATAAGTTCACCATCACAGGAAGGGGAATAAGACTTTAGCATATCTTTTTGGGGTACACATTTCATTCCATAACAGTTGGCTAGATTTATTTTTCCTATTTTGCATCTATATTCACAAACACCGTTAGTGTATGTGCCTTCTTTGTCAAGTTTTATTCTCAGGTTTAATTTAAAGTTAATTAATTGAATTTTAAATTAATATGGTTTCTCTTGTCTATTCTTCTATTTCTTTTTTTCTCATTTTCTTTTTATGCTGAATGTTTTGTTTAGGCACGTTGTAATTTTTTTCTAATGAAAAATTATTCATGGTGATGAAAATGGCTTTTGCTATAATGCTGGTTACATTCCATAAGTTTTGATACCCAGTGTTTATTATTTTCTAAATAATACTAGTACATAAATATCTTCATGATTTATGCTTTAATATAATTGGATGCAAATTGAGTTACTCTTTGGCCAAATTCCCATTATCAAGTAGGTGTATATCTAGTGCAGCTATGCAGACCTAATGTTGGTATCTTCTTCTACACCACCATTTTCTCTTTAATCTCAAAAACTGCCTGCCAGAAACTACTTTGCTTCCTGAGATTCTAAAATATGAAGCGCAAGAAAAATTCTTTTTGGAGTAATGAAATAATTCTAAAACATTTTGTGATGATGAAGGCACAACATTGTGTTTATACTAAAAGCCACTGATAATACACTTTAGATAGATCACATTGTATGTGAGTATATCTCAATAAAACTGCTTAATAAATAATTAATTGTGCAAGAATAGCCAGAAATAGCAGCTATGTAAAGCAGGGCAAACAGAGATTGAGGGGTGAAGAAGTTTCTTGTCTGTTTTTTGTTTAGTAGTAATAGTATTGAAATACTGAAAATGCACAACTAATGATTGAAGTGATGAATGCACAACTATGTGATTATACCAAATACCATTGATTGTACTCTTTGGATGAATTGTATGATTTATTAATGTGTATCAATAAAATCGATTTGGAGAAAAAAAGAGAAAAATCACCCTCTCCATTACATGCTGCTGGCAGACCCTTCATGTCCACATCTTACCTAAACCACTTTATACTCAGAAACTACATCTTCCAGAATGTGAAGCACCTCAGTCAATAGCCACCCATTACCTTCACTCCTACCTCACTATAAAAGCCAGGCCCCTACTACCCTGGACCCTACTGTCATGGCCACAGAGTATGAATCAGTACACAAGCTCATCTAATGTTGGACTGATTTTAACTCACGATAGGTAATAAATAAGAGAAGGGAATTATAAGCACTATGGTTATCAAATAAAGCAATCCAATCAAGGGCTAGCAGCTTAGTGGTGTCCTGCCTGTTTAAAACACACATACATGAACTAGTGATAAATTGTGGCAAAGCAACCAATGGTCTTTATTCCACATTTCAGTGAAGTGGGCTTCCCCAATTTTTAGCTACAGAGCATGACTGGGCTGCAGTTTGGCTTTTTTCTCTCTCCCATTCATCAGCCTCTTCATTGTTTCTTTTTGTTTCTTTTTAATTGTTGAGGGTTCCTTACTACTTATAGCAGTTTGGCAGTTTGATGTAATTATGAATTCCAAAAACAGATATTGAATCATGCTTGTAAACCGGTCTGCTCATCTGGGCATGATTAAGTTATGATTAGGGCATTGACTGGACCACGTCAGTAGGGCATTGAGCCCTATCCCTTGGTGGATGGGGACTCAAAGATAAAAGACATGGCAAAGGACAGAGTTGGAGCAGTTTTGATGTTGGAGTTTTGATGTTGGAGAGGAGGCCCCAGGAGAATAGAAGTGAGCCATTCACCTGACAGTTCACAGCTGGCCTTGTGGAACGAGGCAAAGCCTAGAGAGCCTCATAGTCTACAGCTGACCTTGCGGAGGAAACAGAGGAGCTAAGCCCAGAGAGAAACGGAGCCCCAGGAAGAGAGGAACCCAAGAAGCCTGAACCCTGGCAAACGTCAGCAGCTGTCATGCTCCAAGACGTGGCAACAGACTTTGGTGAAGGAAGAAACTTATGATTTATTGCTTGGTAACTGTAAACTTCTACCCCAAATAAATAGCCTTTATAAAGACCAACAGATTTCTGGTAATTTGCATCAGCACCCCTTTGGCTGACTAATACACTGCTTCTGTGTCCCCCTGAGATACCAGGACCAGGGGGAAAGTGGGAGGAGACTGGGCGGGGGGCACTTGGCAGGGTCATCTCTACAGCATTTCATTTATACACAGAAATAAACCAACAAGAACAGAGTCACAATTGAGGTTAGAAGTTGGCAGCACGGTGTTCAAATCCAACTCCTGAAGGACACAGGTTGTGCAGCAGCAAGATCAAAGAATGCACTCAGCACTGAATCAGATGTAAGTTTTAGCGGACTTAAAAACAGGAGAGTCTCCAAAGACAGCAGTCCAGAGAATGAAAGCAGCAGTCTGCAAAGAGGAGGGAAAATGAGGGACAATATAAAGGGTCTCAGAACAAAGACATTTCATGTCACATGAAGCACACAAATGGGGTCTGGTAATGTTATTGTAGGAAGAAAGTGCACAGCCTGGAGAAAATTACAGTCTATGATACCATCTGTACATTCTTTTCCCCCTGGAAAGGGTCATTAATCTATAACTTATATCTGGGTCATGTAGGTGGCTATGTTCTGTGGACTTTGTCTCCTTTCAGGAGGGGGAGCCCAGGCTCTGGGCTCCCAAAATCCACCCCTATTCAGCAGCCTACATTGACCATAGGACTCACATTGCACCCACATTCCATGACAACAGTATAACAGAATAGAAGTCCTCCACCAAAAGCTAGTAGATTTCTGAAAACATGCCTCCAGGGACAAGAAAGGGAAGGGATCAATAGCAAATTTATCAATGTGCTGTATGTGCTCTTGCATATGATTTAAAGCTTGTGAAATATTATGGGAGTGATCAAGAATATATATACAACACTGAACATTAATGAGGGCATGGATCCTACCTTGTATGCAGTAAGAATATCTAAAGCCATCCTCTTCTATAAAACTACCTTATGTATTGGGTAATTTTTCTTCATTTAATAAGGAAATTGCTACCTTGGAATCATTAATAACTTGAGTGGTATGATTGGCTAAAGCACTTAAGTGCTTTTCAGTGACAATTGCAGCACCACCTGGCACAAAAACAGCCAATGGATAAAACCACCAGGGAGTATGCTTCACCTGATATCAAGCCTTGACCATTTCCTAATTACTGGGAGTATGAGGTAATGAGTCACACAAAATGATAGAGACACAGTATGAGGTAATGAGTCACACAAAATGATAGAGGCTGTCCCCACATGAATCATCGGGTCCAGTTGTAGGGTAAATATGGCCATCCATTTTGCCCACCAGTCCATAGTCATCCTTTAGGGGATGGGTAAGCCCCAGCTGTTAAGTGATAGGCCTGCCATTGGAGAAGACTATCATTTTCTAGTTTGAGAGTAAAATGACACAATTTAGGGAATAACCACCTCATATCACAGATTCCCTCTTGTTGTTCCATGCAGACAGTGGTGATGCAATTTAAGGTGACAGATTCATCCATTAACCATCCTAAACCATCATATACAGCATATCCTAATAAAGGCCTGGGCTTATTCACCTCTTCTCTTACATGGGAAAAAAATATAATCACAAGTCTCATAAGACAGCAGCTGGATTTCAGTCTTAAAGGAAAAATTCTTTTTCCAAATTTGTTGATGGGTCCTATTCTGCCATGCCACCAAGGTGATCCATGCTATCCAATTTGCAGGAGTAAAAGTCCAAGGAATGACAGTAGCACCTGAGGATGGTAGGTCTGTGCAAACCCAACATTGGGTCTGATTGTGGGCAGGGGTTACTGCTGAGGCCCACTGCAGAAAGGTATTGGCTAGGGCTGTATGGGTGAAAAGAAAGATGTTTATGGGGAACAATAAGGGACATATTGTGCTGGTCTAACAGTACACAAGCAGCATTTTCATTAGTAGATAGAAAAGTACCAGGTAGGGGAGTCCTCTGAGGAGGCTTACAATACCATACATTTTCCCCTTGTAAATTTTCTGAGTTTTCTATGGTGACATCAAAAACTAGCTTAAGCATAAGGAGAGTCCACATAGACAAACATAGGGCCACAGATATTTACTGTCCTGACTGGTTGTTCTCCTACCTTCACCTGTCAGCTTTTAGGGAACCAATGGGGAGCCCTTTCTGTTTGGAGTTATCCATGACTTCTTTCAGGCCCAGGACTTTTATACTGGATTTCGTGAGCAGGGTCTTTGGCAAGCTTTATTCTGACCAGCTGCCTTCCCTGTTTCCTATATTAACCTGCCTCAACTCCTTGCCCACCGCCCAGAGAGTTTACACCCTTATTCTTAAGGGGGAGCTGAAGGGCGATGGTCATTCTTCTGTAGCTGCTTCCTGTTGGTTAGGGGCAGTAGTTCCTGCCTGATGGGGTATGAGACTGGCTCTTCTATTGAAGTTGAGGGAAGGCAGGTCCAGCACCATGGTTGGACCTGGATGAAACCCCCACATGACTAATACATTGTTCTGGTAGGAATTGATTTTGGAAGAAATAAACTTAGTTAGAATTTTGAAGATACATGGCCCTACTAAAAGGATAAAAGGGATGGTGTTAAGCAGCCCCCGGGCCAGCCATGACCATGGGAGCAAGAAAAGCCAGGCACCTCCAGAGGTTACATCCTTTCAAAGCTGATGGTCTTTATCTTGTAGGTTTCAAATGCTGCTTAGGACTGTTATGGAGTGATTTACATAGAAACTGCATTCCTTCTTGAGAAACAGACAGGTTCCTCCCTGTGCCACTGTTAGCATATTTAGGGTTCTGCAATTTTGAAGTACCATGGCAGCAAAGGAGTTTATTTGTTGTCTAAGGGCTTCTAAGGTACAGCTAGTTTCTTCCATGCTGTTGGTTAACTCTAGGGAGAGTATGTGGTAAACCTGCTGGGTTTGGTATAAACTGCCAATCTAAATTCCCACAGCAGTGGTTGTGCCTAGGACAGCTAGGATAGATATTAAGAGAGGCACTGCCCTATACACAAACTCATAAAGACAATATAGACAAGACAAGCATATGGCAAGATAATTAAAAACAGTACTTAAGATAGCTATTCTCTTATTTTATAGGCATGTTTATTGACTACTTAGAAAATAACATGTTCAATATTCTTCTGCTTTTGATTTAGAATCAAAGATATATCATATTTATCAGGTGTATAGGTACAGCATTTAATAATAATTAATGCACAAGTTCCTCTTTGAGCTGTGGTTAATAGATTTAAGCTCCAGGTGTGCATTACCAGGCATGTTGTCTCTCCATAGAAGCAGGCCGTAATGCCATTTGTGTTTG
Organism: Chaetophractus vellerosus; assembly: GCA_004027955.1. Lineage (NCBI taxonomy): Eukaryota > Metazoa > Chordata > Mammalia > Cingulata > Chlamyphoridae > Chaetophractus > Chaetophractus vellerosus. Next base: position 2,981 of record PVKH010040471.1, on the reverse strand, counting down.
TTTAAGTTCTATTCACATTAGTCTGGTAACTATTGCTCCACTTGGTAAGTCCTTCACAGACAAATGCAGCACCATTTGTCCTGGAGAGAGGTTCCAGTGTTTCACCAACCTGATGCATATTGCCCTTCAGCACTGTGAAACAGAGCCAGTCTGGAGGCAATGCCCATTGTAAATCTGGCCATATCAAACCATTGCTGGCTGCCACAGGAGTCTGAAACAGCAACATACTTTCCATCCACTTAAGGAGCATGTCCAGTGATGTGGTAGATACTTTTATTATTTTAGGGGTCATAGAGACTGACCTAGTCAATAATGCAAATGGAGAGGCACCATGCAGAGTACTGGGAGCCTGTTTTGAATACACAAGAGGGTTTGACAATACTGAAATCTGCCTCTTTTAATTTTTATATACTTCCTAGATACTTCTAATGCAGTTTATAACATAATAAATGAACTTAAATATTTTTGGTACTTGACTTTTTACTTTTATACCTTTATCATGATTACATTAATTAACAGGTATTTTACTTAGCAGTATAGGAAAAAACTACTTTCTCCATTATTTTATGAAAACCTAATGGAATTAAGATTATCTCCCCCACACACACCACCTTAATATGCAGACTGGCCTCTGACAGGTTTCTCTGTTATGAAGTTATTTTTTGTTACCAATATTAATTCAGGTTTTTATTTACTAATGGCTTCATGGAATTAGCCATTAAAGATTTCAGTTTAGAAAATGTTTTTGCAAATTTCCTATAACCTTGTTACTTCTACCTTTAAATAAATTTAGTAAATTACAATTAGCAACCAATGAAATTTACTTTTACTTAAGTCTTGTCTTATATTCCTTATTCTGTTCTGTGAAAACTAGTCATTTCACTTTAGGATAGATCTATATTTTATTAAGAATGAACTGGCAATTTTTATCATCTTAAAGATTTAATACAATATACTGTAAATTTATTTTATTAGTATCCTATAGACCTAAGACGATTACACCCATGCTAAGTAAAATTGAAACCATTATAGTTTATGCAAGAAATCTTCTTTTTTCTTCTTTCCTCCACAGGAGGTTAAAACATCCTTTTTTTCTTTAATAAAATTCTAAAATTGTGAATAACCTTAAAAGCATACTGACTATTAGGTTCTGGAATATATAATAATTGTTTAATTTGTTTTAATCATAATTTAGAAAAGATCTTCCCATAGCTTTCAAGGACTTTTTCTTTACTTATTGAAATTTTGTGATTTTACCCTCATTTTAATGCTGTTAAAAGGTTTAAATTGGGGGATTACAGGGCAAACTATGATTCTTAATTCCCCAGCCTACATTTTCCAATCTTGTCACACCTAGCCTTCCCCCAATAGCTCTCACAAAGAGAAAGAGGCTCTGAAGGGGCAGGAGGCACATGCTGGGTAGGTCAAGGAGCTTAGGAATTACTTTTTCCCTTTCTAACTTTAACACTTCATCTAAGTGGCTCACAGAGGCCTTTGCCATTTATTCTGCCTTAGTAGCCACCCACAGGGTTCCTAACAGGGACCATGCTATAGCCACTGCTATCTGGTGGTCTCCCTTTTTCTTATTTAAGTGCAGCTGCTCTGTTATCTGCTGTGGCACAACCAGTTATACCTGCCAGAGTTTTTCATTTGTCCCCATAATATTTCCATAGTACTCTCTTATCCAGGAGGGCAGCCACACCCTCCCCACATGATTTTTATAGGCCAATCCAGGATTTCTCCCACCGATTCTCCTTTCCCTGAGCTTACATCCACTACTGCCGGTGGTCTTCAGTCCCCTGGCTGGTGGCTTTGCCAATTGTTCCAACCCAACTCCTGGAGAGCAAGGTTGGTGCAGCTGTGAGACCAAAGAACACACGTGGCACTGAGAAAGACATAAATTTTATTGGGACTTGCAAACAGGAGAGAGTTTCCAAGGGTAGCGTTCAGGAGAATGAAGATAGCACTCCACAAAGAGGCAGGGAAATGAGGGGCAATATAAAGGGTCTCAGAATAAAGATATTTCATGTCACATGAAGCACACAAATGGGGTCTGGTGATTTTATTGTAGGAAGAAAGTGTACAGCTTGGAGAAAATTACAGTCCATGATACTATCTGTAAATTCTTTTCCCTCTGGGAAGGGTCGTTAATCTATAACTTATGTCCAGGTCATGCAGGTGCTATGTGCTGGGGGTTTTGTTTCTTTTAAGGAGGGGGAGCTCAGGCCCTGAGCCCTGAAAAGGGAAGAAAGGAACAGATGGGGTATCAGGGGTGTCAATCTTTTTTTTTTTAAATGGGGTTCCTGGAGGGTGGAGGAAAAGTTGGTCTGCTTCAACCCAAGAAGAATCAGAAAATCAAAAGCAGTGTGGAGAGGCCAGAGCCTTCAGGGGTGGAGAGAGGAGGAAGATTGGGGGAGCAGCTATTCAGCAACTGAGGTGAAGGGGTTGAACCTCCCCCTACTGGAATTCCCTCAGCCCCAGTGGTCTGGCTGGAAGAGGGCAGCCTGCAACCCCCATGGTCAGATCTGGGGCTGCTGGATACTCCAGGTAAGGGCTGGAGGGGATCAGAATGGCTTGCCTTCCAGGGAGATGACAGTGCTACCCCCCAGCTTCTCTGCCAGGGTACAGCAGTCCTTGACCTCCTCATAGCAGTTTACTTGTTTTTCATGCTTGATTCCTGTCAGCTTCTTCTTGACAACATCCTTCAAGCTAGCATAGATCGTTTTACTCTTAAGGGGTGCACACTCAGGGGCCCAGAAAATAAACACCAGGTCCTCCTTCTTGCTCTCCTTGGTCTCTAGGTCACATCATAAAGGGCATAGCAGCAGTCCTTGCCTGGCAGCATCTTCACAAAGGCGGTGTAGGGGTCTTCAACAGTGTGACTTATATCATCTGTCAGGATCTTCTTGGCCTCTTCCAGGGTAATGTTTTTTTTTTTTTTCTTCACTCAGACAGAAAAGCGCAGACTTCTTGTGCTTCTT
>PVKH010040470.1:0-11060 GCA_004027955.1 Chaetophractus vellerosus | reverse complement strand
TTTGGGTCCTTAATTGAATTTGAGGCAGGAAGAGTTCCATTCTAATACCTTCTACTTTACTTATTGCTCCATGACAAATTACCCCACAACTTAGTGGCATAAATCAACAATAAACATTTATTATTTCTCACAGCTTTCTGTAGGTCAGGAGTTTGGGAGTAGCTTAACTGGGTAGTTCTGACTTAGGGTCTCATAAGGTTCCAGTCAAGATGTCAACCAGGGCTGCAGTTATTTGAAGACCAAGGCTGAAGGATTGCTTCCAAGATGGCTCACTTATATTGCTGGCAAATTAGTGCTGATTGTTGGTGGAAGGCCCCTGCTCCACAAAGGATTCTCCACAGGGCTGCTTGAGTGTCCTCTCCTCGTGACATGGCGGCTAGCTTTCCGCAGGAAGTTAGCAATCCAAGAGACCAAGGTACAAGCAGCAAGACCTTTTATGATCTATCCTCAGAAGTCACATACTGCCACCTCTGCCATACTTTTTTGGTCGCACTGACCTGCTCTGATTCAATATAGAAGGAAACTATACAAGGCAATGAATAGCAGGATCACTGGGGGCCATTTCGGAGGCTGCCTACCACAGCCCTGTTACACTTCAAATGATCACTATCCCTTTTAAAAATCAAACAAAGTACAAATAAAGAACAGATCATACATTTAGATTGCCTTAATCAAAACTTCTTTGGGGGGCTTCTTGATCTTCAAAATTGAGTATGCTACATGGCCCTCTCCACATAGGTTTCTTATCTCCTCTTTTATCAGAACTCTCTTTGAAGAAAGGTAGGCCCTACCTACACTTGATGATCTCTCTCTTTTTTTTTTTTGAGGTACTGGGTGTGGGGATTGAACCTGGGACCTTGCATGTTGGAAGCCAACACTCAACCAATGAGCCACATTGGCTTCCCTGAGCTGGTTTTATCATTTGTTTTGCTTGCCTTTTTTTTTCTTTTCAGGAGGCACCAGGAACTGAACCTAGACCTCCCATGTGGGAGGCAGGTGTTCAACAGCTTGAGCCATGTCTGCATCCCCTGATGATCTCTTAAAGATCCCTTTTGATTTTCAGATCTCTAATTCTATATACTAATAAGCAAAATTAAAGCTTTAGAAATATCTTTTAGGAATCTACATTTACACTGAAATTCATAGTTCAATAAAAACATTCTCAGGTGAATCATTACAAGAATCATCTCTGTTTTATTTATATTTTACAGAGTAATGATTTAAATTGAATACATTTGGGCACAGTAGATATTTGACATTAAATGCAGTTGTATCAGAACGGGCATCAGAAAAATAGCAACTCATCTTTCACATTATAACTAGAAAATATCCCTTTGTCTGAATACTTAAGTGTTACAAATCCTGAGAATGTTGTACACTGAACAAACTAGGTATTGCATTATAATTAAATCTTGCTTGGAAATAATTCCTTAAAAAATGCTCTGAGGTACAAATCATCTAGTTATTCAACATGAGTCTTTTACATTTTACAAAGAGTTTAAACAAATATATCAAATAATTACAGTTCAGTATCTCTTAAAACAACTATTAATCAGGTTCAAGGACACACTGTTCTACGATTTCCCGTAAGTTGGGGTTCTCCATCGCAGCTGCCACTCGCTCTTTGTCATTTATCTGCTTGTTGACTGCAAAACACATAGACAAAAGTTAGCAGCAGAACTGTGTCAATATATAGTGACAGTCTTTTCAAGAACTTGAATGAAGTTGGTTTTGGTTTATTACTTATAATGCAATTTCCAATGTCTAGAAGGCAGACTTAAGAGGAAAAAAATCCCCTAAAATCCTACTACTCTACCACAACTATTTTCATCTTTCTTTCCAGTCTTTGTTCATATATATATATTTTCATATAGTTACATTAGGAATAAATAAATTTTTTTAAATTGCTGCATTATACCCGTAAATAGATTTTCAAAACTATAGTTATTTGAAACAGGAAAAACTTCAAGTGTTCTAAATTAATTATGAAGACTATACAACAACTAGGTATATAACCATCTTTTTGGAAAAATTCCTGAAAGTGAGTGTAATCAGCTCAAAGATAAGAGTATTATTTTTCACAGCTGCTGAATGGTAGCTTAGCATCTTTTAAAATTATTATTAGAGCAGTTGTTGGTTTACAGAAAAACCATGCAGAAGAGTACACAGTTCTCATATACACCCCCCTCACAGTTATTGGCTATTAATAACATTTTCCATTAGTGTGATGCTTTTGTTACTTGTTGAAACAGTATTATTATAATTATACCATTAATATAGACCATAATCCATGGTTTACTCTTTGAGTTTTACAGTTCTATGGTTTTTTTTGTATTCTGATAACTCATATACAACCTAAAATTTTGCATTTTATCCACTCTCAAATATACAATTCAGTGGTGTTAATTACATTCACAAAGTTGTGCCTCCATTACTGCCATCCATTGCCAAAACTTTTCTATCACGCCAAAGAGAAACTCAGTACCAATTAAACACTGATGCTCCCTTCCTTGCCCCAAACCAGCCTCCATAACCTGTATTCTAGTTTCTGACTTTATGATTTTGCATTTTCTACTTATTTTGTATAAGTGAGATCATACAGCATTTGTCATAGTGTCTGGCTTATTTCACTAAACTTGATGTCTTCAAGGATCTGTGTTCTAAGCACAGATCAAAATTTCATTCCTTTTTACAGACAAATAATCTTCCACTGTATGTAAATACCACTTTTTGTTTATCCATTCATTTGTTGATGGGACACTTGGGTTGCTTCCATCCTGGCAATTGTGAATAATGTGGCTATGAACATTGGTGTGCAGGTATCTATTCAAGTCCCTGCTTTCAATTCTTTATATACCTGGAAGTGGGATTGTCAGGTCATATGGTAATTCTATACTTAACTTCCCGAGGAACCACCGAACTGTTTTCCACATCAGTTGCACCATTTTACATTCCTACCAACAATGAATGAGGGTTCCTATTTTTTTCACCCTCTCTAACACTTGTTATTTTCCATTTTTAAAAACAGCAGCCATTCCAGTGGGTGTGAAATGGTATTGCCTTCAGGTTTTGATTTACTTTCCTTAATAGCTAATGATGTTGAACATTTTTCATGTGCTTATTGGCCATGTGAATATCTTCATTGGAAAAATGTCTATTCAAATCCTGGGTCCATTTTTAAATTGGATTGTTTGTCTTTTTGTTGTTGAGTTATAGGAGTCCATTAGATAGTCTGGATTAAACCCTTATCAGATATGTAATTTCAAAATATTTTTTCCCCAGGGAAAAAGAGGTATAATATGGGGGCACTTCTGGGACTTGGAATTGTCCTGAATGACATTGCAACAACAGATATGGGCCATTATATATGTTGCTACAACCCACAGAATTGAGTGGGAGAGAGTGTAAACTACAATGTAAACTGTAATCCATCCTTAGTGGCAATGCTCCAAAATGTGTACATCAACTGCAATGAATGTACCACACTAATGAAAGAAGTTGTTAATGTGGGGAAAAGTGGGAGATGTGGGGAGTGGGACATATGGGAATCCCTAATATTTTTTATATAACATTTTATGTAATCTAAGTATCTTTTAGAAAAAATAAAAAATATATGAAAAAATATATATATTTTTCTATTTTGTAGGTTTATTTTTACATTAATTATGAGTCCTTTGATGCACAAAAGTTTTTAATTTTAATGAAGTCTCATTTTCCATTTTTTCATTTGTACCGAGTGCTTTTGGTGTAAGGTCTAAGAACCCCCTGCCTATCACAAAGTCCTGAAGATGTTTCCAAATTTTCTTCAAGGAGTTTTATAGTTTTTGTCCTTATATTTAGGTCTTTAATCTAGTATGAATTAACTTTTCTATATGGTGGAAGGTAGGAGTCCACTTTCATTCTTTTGTATATGGACATCCAGTTCTACCAGCAACATTTTTGAAGACTATTCATTCCACATTGAGTGAACTTGGCACTTTGGTCAAAAACAGGGAACGGATGTGGTTCAAGCAGTTGAGTACCTGCTTCCCACATGGGAGGTCCTGGGTTTGGAACCTGGTAGCTCTTAAAAACAAACAAACAACAAACAAATGAGAAAACCAACTCAGGGAGCTGATGTTGCTCAGTGGTTGAGTACCAGCTTCCCACATACAAGGTCCTGGGTTCAACCCCCGGCCCTGGCACCTTAAAGAAAAAAAATCAGTTGACCATAAGGGTGGGGGTTTCCTTCTTTTTTAAAAATTATTTTTTTATTGAGATATTTTAGATGCTGTGCTTCATTTTGGGAAAAACTTTCCAGATGTAAAACAGTATCTTTTCTTTTCTTCTCTTTTATTTTTCTTTTTTTTTAAGCAGAGGAAGGTAAAGTGGGTAAAAATTACTTGAAGGTACAAAATGAACCTCTCTGCTCAAATCACTGATTTTTTTTCCTTTATGATTTTTCATATTAGTACATTTTAAAATACTAACCTGGATTTTAATGATCATTAAAAGGGTTACAATTTCTTTAATTGATGAAATATGGCTATTCTGATTGATATATGGGAAATGCAGATTAGCAATAGTTACTAGTCATGTTCATTGCTAAGAAATTAAAATTTCTCTTACAAATTTTGCATTTTAGGTTGTTGGTTCAAGGTAAAGAAAGGACGAGGTCACAGTTCTCCATTTTTTACCGCAGTGCTTTTTGTTTTCCCTCAGTGTTCTATCTGATTCTCTTGTCATTTTTATTATTTTATTGACTTCCTGGTCCTGAATTTGTGAATTCATGCTTTGGTGTGTGAACTCCCCCTCCCCACAAGTGTATAATCAACGGCTTTTAGTATAATCACACTGTTGTGCAATCATCATCTCCCAAAATTTTAGAACAATTTAATTATTCCAAAAGGAAAAACTCCACACCCCTTAGCAGACACCTCTCAATCCCTCTTATCCTTCCCCAGCCCTAGATAACCATGAATTTAATTCCATCCTTATAAATTGATTTATATCTATATTTTATATAAATGAAATCATACAGTATGTAGTCCTTCGTGTCTGGTTTCTTTCACTTAGTATACTGGTTTTTCTTTTTCTTTGCCTGATTTTAACATCTTATAATATTAACATATATTTGTTCAGTTTCAAAGAAAAACGGGCTTATATATGCAATAATACCCATCTTCATATTTCACATGAGGTTTCACTACGCTATACCGTCGTCCCACGTTACATTTTTTTATCTTTCTTTCTAGTAATATACAAGACCTTAATCTTTCCCTTTCAACCACTGTCATACCCATAAAATAGCACTGCTTGTTACAAACACTGTGTTGTGCTTTCACTGTTTGTAACATTTTCAAAGATTAACAAACAACCATTTTACCAATTTCTGTACACGTTAACCCTCAGCTTTCCATTCTCTAACCTCATTCTATTTTCTGGTGACCCATATTCTAGTTATTAACTCCATGAGTTTACACAATATATTTAGTTCATAATATCGCAATCATACAATATTTGTCCTTTTGCATCTGGTTTGTTTCACTCAAAATAATGTCCTCCAGGTTAATCCACGCTGTCTTTTATGCGTCACAACTTTATTTCTTCTTACAGTTGCATAATGTGAATACCGTTCAAAATTCCATCATGTGAATATGCCACAGTCTGTTTATCCATTAATAGGTTGATGGACACCTGTGTTATTTCCATCTTTTGGTAACTATGAATAACACCGCTATGAACACTGGTGTACAGATATGTTTGTGTCACTGCTCTCAATTCTTCTGGGTATATACCTCGTAGTGGTATTGCAGAGTCATGTGGCAAATCTGTATTCAACTTCTTTAGGAACTGCCAAACAGTCCACCACAGTGGCTACATCATTCTACACTCCCACCAACAGTGAATAAGCATTCCTATCTCTCCACATCCTCTCCAACACTTGCTGCCTTTTTACCCTCTTCACAAAGTTTTTGAGGTGCAAAAGTGTTTAATTCTGAGGAGGTCCCATTTATCTATTTTTTTCTTTTGTTGCCTGTGCTTTGGGTATAAGATCGAAGAAACCACCATCTACCACAAGATGTTGATGATGTTTCCCTACATTTTTTTCCTAATAGTTTTATAGTCATGGCTTTCATATTTAGGTCTTTGATTCATTTTAAGTTGATTGTTGTATAGGGAGTGAGGTAGGGATCCTCTTTCATTCTTACGGTTATGAATATCCAATTTTCCCAGCACCATTTTTTGAAGAGACTGTTTTGTTCCAGTAACATGGACTTGTCAAAAATCAGTTGGCTGAGGAGGGGAAGGTTTATTTCTGGGCTCTCAATTCTATTCCACTGATCAATGTGTCTATCTTTAGGCCAATACCATGTTATTCTGACCATTGTAGCTTTGGAATATGTCTCAAGGTCAAGCAGTGTGAGTCCTCCCATACTGCTCTTCTTTTTTTAGAATGCATTTGGGAATTCTAAAAAAAGGGGTGTGGAGTTTTTCCTTTTGGAGTAATTAAATTGTACTTTCCCTTCCAAATAAATTTGGTAACTGCCTTTTCTATTTCTGTATAGTAGGCAGTTGGAATTTTGAACGGTATTGCAATGAATCTATAAATCAGTTTGGGTAGGATGGATATCTTCACAATATTCAGTCTTCCAATCCATGAACACAGAATGTCCTTCCATTTGTTTAGGTTTTCTTTTACATCTTTTAGCATTGTTTTGTAGTTTTCTGCATATAGGTCCTGTACTTCTTTGGTTAAATGGATTCCTAGTATTTGAGTCTTTTTCTTGCTATTGTAAATGGAATTTTTTCCCAATTTCCTCTGCAGATTGTTCAATACTAGTGTAGAGAAACAATACTGATTTTTGCATGTTGATCTTGTATCCTGCCACACTGCTGAACTCATTGATTAGCCCAAGTAGTTTTGTCACAGACATTTCCGATTTTCAGAAATATAAGATCATGTCATCCACATTAAGAGTTTTGCTTCCTCTTTTCCTATTTGGATCCTTTTTTTCTTATTGTTGTCTAATTGCTCTACCCAGAACTTGTAGCACAATATTGAATAACAGTGCTGATGGTGGGTATCCTTGTCTTGTTCCCAATTTTAAAGGGAAAGCTTTCAATCTTTCCCCATTGAATACAATGTGGGCTGTGGGTTTTTTCATATATGCCCTTTATTATATTGAAGGATTTTCCTTCTATTCCTATCTTTTGAAGTGTTTTCATCAAGAAAGGATGCTGGATTTTGTTGAATGCCTTTTCTGCATCAATTGAGATGCTCTTGTGTTTTTTTCCCTTCAATTTGTTAATGTGGTATATTATGTTATTTGATTTTCTTATGTTGAACCATTCCTGCATACCAGGAATAAATCCCACTTGGTCATGGTGTATAATTCTTTTGATATGCTGTTGGATTCTATTTGCGAGTATTTTGTTGAGAATTTTTGCACCAATATTCATTAGAGATTAGTCTGTAATTTTTTTTTCTTGTACTATCTTTATCTGGCTTTGGTATTACGGTGATATTGGCTTCATAAAATGTGTTGGTTAATTTTCCCTCCTCTTCAATATTTTGGAAGAATTTAAACAGGATGTATTAATTCTTCTTGAAATGCTTGGTAGAATTCACCTGTGAAGCCATCTGGTCAGGAATTCTTCTTTATTGGGAGCTTTTTTATGACATATTTAATCTCTTTAAATGTGACTGGTTTGTTAAGTTCTTGTATTTCATGTAGTATCAGTGAGGATTGTTTGTGCAATTCCAAGAATTTGTCCATTTCATCTAGGTTGTCTAATTTTTTGGCATATAGTTGCTCATAATATCCTTTTATAATCCTTTTTATTCCGGTGGGGTCAGATGTAACTTCCTATCTTTCATTTCTGATTTCATTTATTTGCATCCTCTTTTTTTCTTTTTTTAGTCTAGTTAAGGGTTTGTCAATTTTATTGATTTTCTCAAACAACCAGATTTTGGTTTTGTTGATTTTCTCTATTGTTTTTGTTGTTGTTGATCTTAATTTCATTTATTTCTGCTCTAATTGTAATTTCTTTCCTTCTGCTTGGTTTGGGATTGGTTTGCTTTTGTTATTCTAGTTTTGCCAGTTGTTCAGTTAGATCTTTGATTTTAGCTCTTTCTTCTTTTTTAATATAGGAGTTTAGGGCTATAAATTTCCCTCTCAGAACTGCGTTCACTGCATCCCATAAGTTTTGATAAGTTGTGTTCTCGTTTTCTGTATCTCTTACACTGTTTTTGCATTTAAAGTCTGTTTTGTCCAGTATTAGTATAGCTACCCCTGCTCTTTCTTGGTTACAGTTTCTGTAGAGTATCTTTTTCCAACCTTTTACTTTCAGCTGGTTGTATCCCTGGGTCTCAGGTGAGTTCTTATAAACAGCATATGAATGGCTATGGTTTTTATCCATTCTATCAGCCTACATCTTATGATTGGGGAGTTTAATCCATTCACATTCATTGATATTACTGTAAATGCATTATTTATTTCCACCATTTTATTCCTTGTTTTTTATATGTCATATCTTATTTTTACACGTCTTTTTACTCTTTTGGTTATCCTTTCTGCTATTCTTGTCTTCTATACTGCCCTCCAAGACTCTCTCTCATGTCACCCCCACCCCTGCCCCGCCCTGAGACGGATCCCTCATTTGTTTGCTTGTTGTTTTTGTTTGTTGTGTTGGTCATTGTTTGTTTGTTTCTTCTTTAGGAGGCACCAGGAACTGAACCCAGGATCTCCCATGTGGGAGGTGAGCACCCAACTGCCTGAGCCACATCCACTCCCTGCTCGTTTGTTTTTGCTTGTTCTCTCCTCGTTGTTTGCTGCCTGTCTTGCTGGTTTTTGCTCGTTTTTTGTTTGTCTTCTTTAGGAGGCACCGAGAACTGAACCCAGGACCTCTTTTGTGGGAGGTGGGTGCCTAACTGCCTGAGCCACATCTGCTCCCCTCTTATGGCATTTTCTTTCAAGCTGTAAGGCTCCTTTTAATATTTCCTGCACAGGTAGATTCATTTTTATGAACTCTCTTCATTTCTGTTTGTTTGAGAATGTTTTAAACTCATCTTCATATTTGAAGGACAATTTTGCCAGATAAAGAATTCTCAGCTGGCAATTTCTCTCTCTCATTATTCCTAACTGTACATACCACTGTGTTCTCGCCTCCATGATTTCAGATGAGAAATCCACACTAACTTTTATAGCATATCCCTTGTATATCATGGTTTGCATCTCTTTTTAAATTTTTTTTTTAACTTTTTATTTTTTAAAAGATACTTAGATTACATAAGTGTTACACAAAAAATATAGGGATTCCCATATGACCCGCTCCCACACCCTCCCAAATAAACAAAATCCTTCATTAGTGTGGCACATTCATTGCAATTGGTAAATGCATCCTAGGGCATTGCCACTGAGCATGGACCATAGTTCACATTGTAGTCTATACTCTCTCCCACACAGTTCTGCATGTTATGGGACGGTAGGTTTGCATCTCCTTTGCTGCTCTCAGAATTTTCTCTGTACCTTTGATGTTTGACATCTGAATAGTATAGTATGTGTCTTGGTGTAGGACTATTCAGATTTATTGTTATTGGGATATGCTGCATTTCTTGGACATTAAAGCTCATTTCTTTCATGAGAGTTGGGAAATTAACAGCCATTATTTCCTCAAATCCTCTTTCTGCCCCCTTTCCCTTCTCTTCTTCTGGAACTCCCATGACATGTATGTTGTTGTGTTTTGTGTTATCATTCAACTCCCTGAGCCCCTGCTCAATTTTTTCCATTCTCTTCTATCTTCAATATCAGCTGTTCTGTATTCTTTATCACTTATTCTTTCTTCTATCATTTCGACTCTGCCCTTGTATGCCTCTGTTTTTTATCTCGCCTATTGTGCCTTTCATTCCCATGAGCTCCATAACTTTTTGTTTTTTAAAGATTTATTTATTTTTCTACCCCCACCGTTGTCTGCTCTCTATGTCCATTTGCTGTGTGTTCTTCTGTGTCTGCTTGTCTTCTCTTTAGGTGGCACTGGGTACCGATCCTGAGACCTTCCGGAGTGGGAGAGAGGCGCTCAATCCCTTGCGCCACCTCAGCTCCCTGGTCTGCTGCATCTCTCGTCTCTCCTCTGTGTCTCTTTTTGTTGTGTCATCTTGCCACGTCAGCTCTCCGTGCGGGCCAGCACTCTGCTCATGCCAGCACTCCTGCATGCGCCAGCACTCCTGCACAGGCCAGCACTTTGCTTGGGCCAGCTTGCCATGTGGGCCAGCTTGTATTCACCAGGAGGCCCCAGGAATTGAACCCTGGACCTCCTATATGGTAGATGGGAGCCCAATCGGTTGAGGCACATCTGCTTCCCAAGCTCCATAACTTTTCTATTCATGCTTGCAAACTCTTCTTTGTGCTCTCAGTGACTTCTTGATGTCTTGTATCTCTTTAGCCATATTGTCTTTCAACTCATTAATTTGCTTTTGGAAATTTGCATGCATCTCAGTGATTAGTTGTTTCAAATCCTGTGTCTCTTCTGGGGCTTTGATATATTCCTTTTCCTGGGCCATTTCTTCCATTTTCTTAGTAGGGTTTGTAATTTTTTGCTGATGTCTAGGCATCTGATTAGGGTTGTGAGTTTACTCAGATGCTCAATTTCTCTCTCTTTTGTAAGGTTTTAGTGGCAGGAGGCTTTGTGTTACTACCATTCTTTGCTTCTTGGTTCAATCTGTTCTGGGTCTTTAGGATTCTCCCTGTTAGTTGCTTGAATCTGGGCCCTGGACCCATTAATGGGTCGCAGACCTGCTTCCTAGGGCCTTGGAGAGTGAGGTTATAAAGGGCAGAAAAAGCCTCTCTTGCTTATTTACTTTTAATTTCCTCACATGCAATTCTTTGGTCTTCCAAGAGATGGTGCTCTTCTGCAGCCCTTTCAGTTCAATACCTGGTTGGAGTGTGTTTGCTGCAACATGGACCAGATCAATGTGACAGAGGTTTCTGCCTGGAGGCTAAGAGCCTCGTAATTCAAACTTTCTCAGAGGCTGCTTTCCAACCACTACTGGCAGCACTCTCCCTTTTCCTGGGTAAGAA
>PVKH010040469.1:0-11060 GCA_004027955.1 Chaetophractus vellerosus | reverse complement strand
TTCCTTCCTGTGCAATTTTTTGAAAGAGCTTGAGCAAAATTGGTATTAGATCGTCTTTGAACAATTGGTAAAATTCACCTGTGAAGCCATCTGGTCCTGGGCTTTTTATCTTTGGGAGGCTTTTGATGACTGTTTCAATCCCTTCACTTGTGATTGGTTTGCTGAGGTCTTCTATTTCTTCTAGGGTCAGTGTAGGTGGTTGTATGTTTCTGGGAATTTGTCCATCTCCTCTACATTGTCTAGTTTTTTGGCATACAGTTGTTCATAGTATCCTCTTAGGATCGCTCTTATTTCTGTGGGGTCAGTGGTAATGTCCCCCCTCCATTTCTGATTTTATTTATTTGCATCTTCTCTCTCTCTTTTTTTTTTAAAGATTTATTTTTTATTTGTTACATACCCCCTCCCCCCTTTCTGCTTGTTCTTGCTGTGTTCATTCTTGCGTTCTTCCGTGTCTGCTTGTTCCCCCCACCGTGCAGCAACCCGCCGAGTCAGCTTCACCACACGGCGGCCTGCCTGCTTGCGGCGGCTTGCCTTCTCAAGGTGGTCTGCCCTCTCGAGGAGGCCCTGGAAACCAAACCTGGGGCCTCCTATGTGGTAAACTGGCACCCTACCAACTGGGCTACAGTCGGCCCCTTCTCTCTTTTGTTCTTTGTCAGTCTAGCTAAGGGTTTGTTGATTCTCTCTATTGTTTTTTGTTCTCGATTCCATTTATTTCTGCTCTGATCTTTACAGTTTCTTTCCTTTGGCTTGGTTTGGGATTAGTTTGCTGTTCTTTTTCTGGTCCCTCCAGTTGTGCAGTTAGATCTTTTTATTTCTTCTTTTTTCATGTCAGCATTGAGGGCTATGAATTTCCTTCTCAGCACTGCCTTTAAGTGTCCCATAGGTTTTGATATGTTGTGTTCTCATTTTCATTTGTCTCAAGATATTTGCTGAATTCTCTTGCAATTTCTCCTTTGACCCACTGATTATTTAAGGGTGTGTTGTTTAATCTCCATTTATTTATAAAATTTCCCTTTTCCGTCCATTATTGATTTCCAGCTTCATTCTGTTATGATTAGAGAAAGTGTTTTGTATAATTTCAGTCTTTTAAAATTTATTGAGGGAACCAGCTGTGGCTCAATTCGTTGGGCTCTGGTTTACCACATGGGAGGTCCCGGGTTTGGTTCCCGGAGCCTCCTGGCGAAGGTAAGCCGCCGTGTGGTGAGCTGACGCAGCAGGGGGAGACAAGCAGACACAGAGAAATGCAAAGCAAATGAACACAGCAAGCACAAGTGGCAAGGGGGGGATAAATAAATAAATAAATAAATAATAAATCTTTTAAAAAATAAAATAAAATAAAATAAAATTTATTGAGACTTGTCTCGTGACCTAACATCTGGGCTATCTTGGAGAAGGATCCATGAACACTTGAAAAGAAAGTATATCCTGCTGCTTTGGGGTGCAATGCTCTATAGATGTCTGTTAGATCTAGTTCATTTATCATATTATTCCATCTCTCTGTTTCTTCATTTATTCTGTGTCCAGATGTTCTGTCCAATACTGAGAGTGGTATATTGAAGTCTCCAACTACTATTGTAGTGACATCTATTCCTCCCTTCAGTTTTGCCAATATGTGCCTAATGTATTTTGGAGCATTCAGGTTAGATGCATAAATATTTAGTATAGTCATTTCTTCTTGGTGAATTGCCCCTTTTATTAATATATCATGACCTTCTTCATCCCTTATGACAGTTTTGCATTTGAAATCTATTTTTTCTAGTATTAGTATCACTACTTCAGCTCTTTTTTGGTTACTATTTGCATGGAATATCTTTTTCTAACCTTTCACTTTTAACCTGGTTGTGTCCTTACATCTGAGGTGGGTCTCTTGTAGACAATATAGAAACAGCTTATATATTTTTTAATCCATTCTTTCAGTCTATGTCTTTTGATTGGGGAGTTCAATCCATTGACATTCAGAGTTATTATTGTAAAGGCATTACTTACTTCATCCAGTTTGTCCTTCAGCTCTCTGTTGTCATATCATTCTATTGTCTGTCTTCTTATCCTTTAGTTTACCTTTCCTAATAGTCTTCATTTCTAAACTCTTCTCCAAATTTCACCCTTGTTTTTTCCTTTCAGGCTGTAGTATCCCCTTTAGTATCTCTTGTAAATCTGGTCTTTTGCTAACATATTCTATCAATTTTTGTTTGTGAAGATTTTAAACTCACCCTCATTTTTGAAGGACAACTTTGCCAGATACAGAATTCTTGGATGGCAGGTTTTCTTTCAGTACCTTAAATACATCATATACTTTCTTCTTACCTCCATGGTTTCAGATGAGAGGTTGGCACTTAATCTTACTGAGTTTCCCTTGTATGTGATGCTTTGCTTTTCTCTTGCTGCTTTCAGAATCCTGTCTTTATCTCTGATATTTGTCATTCTGAATAGTAGGTATCTCAGGGTAGGTCTGTTCAGATTTATTCTTTTTAGGGTGCGTTGTCCCTCTTGGATATTGATATTTATGTCCTTCATAGGGGTTGGGAAGTTTTGGTTATTATTTCCTCAGATATTCTTACTGCCCCCTTTCCATTCTCTTCTCCTGTGACACCAGTGTGAACATTTGTGCATTTTGCATTGTCATTCAGTTCCCTGAGCCTCTTTTCCATTTTTTCCATTCTCTTCTCTTTATGTTCTCTTGTCTTTTCCAGTTCATATTTTCTGTCTTTGAAATCACAAATTCTGCCTTCAAGCAATTCAAATCTGCTGTTCTGTGCCTCTGATGTATTTTTAAATCTCATCCATTGTGTCTTTCATTCCCATAATGTTTGTTACTTTTCTTTTACTTTTCTTTGTAGGCTTTCAAATTGTTCTTTATGCTCTCCCAGTGTCTACTTAATATCTTTTTTTTTTTTTTAAAGATTTATTTATTTTATTACATATCTCCCCTTCCCCCCCGCTGCGGTGACGCACCAAGACTGGTCACTGCACAGGCGTGGCTTTCCCCGCTTGTGGGCGGCTTCTGCTTCCATTCACGGCCGGCTTTCAGTTCGCGGGTGGCTGGCTGCGCTCCATTTGTGGGCGACCTGCCCTGCCCGTGGCGGCTTTTGCCCTGTCCGTGGCAGGTTTTTGCCCTGCCCACGGCGGCTCTGGTCCGCCCATGGCGGCTTGTCATTCTCAAGGCGGTCTGCCCGCTAGGAGAGGTCCCCAGGAACCGAACCCGGGGCCTCCCATGTGGTATGCCGGTGCCCTATCCACTGGGCTATCGAGCCGGCCCCTCTACTTAATATCTTTTATTTCTTTAGTAATATTTTCTTTAAATTCTTTGAAGTGATTTAGGAGAGGTGTTTGATTATCACTGATTAATTGTCTTAAATCCTCTATCTCTTCAGGATATTTGGTTTGTTCTTTTTGCTGGGCCATCTCTTCCTGTTTCCTATTATGGCTAGTAATTTTTTGCTAATGTCTAGGCATCTGAATATGTTGGTGAATTAACTCTGATGGCCAATTTCTCTCTCGCCTATTTTTTTTTTCACTGCTCTTCTTTGATATTTGGTTCAACTTATTCTCAGTCTTTAAAGTTGCCCAGCTTAAGTTTTCAAAATCAGGCCAGGGACTCAGTAGTGGGGCACAGAGTTTCTCCCAAGGATTGGGTACAGAGAACGTGAGTCAGCTCACCGCGCAGGCGGCTTGCCCCGCTTGTGGGCAGCTCTGCTTCTGTTCCTGGGCGGCTTTGCTCCGTTCGCAGGCGGCTTTGCTCTGTTCTCAGGCGGCTCGCCCTGCCCGTGGTGGCTTTGCCCTGCCCGTGGCGGCTTTTTGCCCTGCCCATGGTGGCTCTGCCCTGCCCATGGCGGCTTGCCTCTCTCAGGCGGTCTGCCTGCTCGGAGAGGTCCCCGGGAACTGAACCCGGGGCCTCCCATGTGGTGTACCAGCACCCTATCCACTGGGCTACAGCTGGCCCCTAACATTTTTTTAAGAATTATAATTCTCTTGTGATGTCTCTGGCTTCATAGAATTAGTTGACGTGTTCCTTCTTCCTATTTTCTGAAAAGTTTTGTGAAAGATTGGTATTATATCTTCTTTAAATATTTGATAGAATTTATCAGTGAAGCTACCTGGGCCTGAGCTTTTCTTTATTGCAGGATTTAAAATTATGAATTAAATTTCTTAATTTGTAGATCTATTCAGATTATTGTTTCTTGGGTCAGTTTTGGTAATTTATGTGTCTCTAGAAATTCCATTTCATCTAAGTTGTCTAATTTTTTGGCATAAAGTTGTTCTGGTAGTGGTGTCCCTTCTTTCATTCATCATTTAAAATTTTTGTCTTCTCTCTCTACCTCTCCCTCTCTCTCAGTCTAGCTAAGGATTTGTCAATTTTGATAATCTTTTCAAAGAATCAACTTTTGGTTTCATTGATTTTCTCCATTGTTTTTCTGTTTTTTGTTTCATTGATTTCTGTTCTAATCTTTATATCCTTTCTTCTGATTGCTTTGGTTTTAGTTTGTTCTTTTTCTAGCTTCTCAGGGTAAAGTTTAGGCTAATTATTTGAGAATCTTTCTATCTGATGGACATTTAAAGCTGAACCAGGACCTCTTATGTGAGAAGCCAGCGCTCAACCACTGAGCCACATTGGCTCCCCTGAGTTGATTTTTTCATTTGTTTTGCTTGTTGCTTGTTTTTTTTTTGTTTTTAGAAGGCACCGGGGACTGAACTCGGATCCTCCCATGTAGGAAGCAGGTGCTCAACTGCTTGAGCCACATCTGCTCCCCTGATTTCTTTTTTGACTAATGACTTATTTAGAAGTATGTAGTTTAATTTCTAACTATTAGGAGATTTGCTGGGTTTCTTTTTCTTGTTGATGTCCAATTTTAAAAAAAGAACATACTTGGTATGATCCCAAAACTTTTAAATGTATTGAGGCTTGTTTTATGGCCTAGTATATGGCCTATTGGTAATGTTCCATTTGTGCTTGAAAAATATATGTGTTCTGCAGTCGTTTGGTGGAGTGTTCTATATATATACCATTTAGGTCAAGTTGGCTGATTGTACTGTTCCAGTTTTCTCTATCCTTGCTAATCTTCTCTGTAGTTATTTTATTAATCATCAGGAATGGGATATTGACACCTACAACTCTAATTATTGAATTCTCCATTTCTACTTTCAATTCTGTTAGTTTTTTGCTTCATTTACTTTGGTTCTCTGATATTAGGTACATATGCATGTATAATTGTTATGTCCCTTTTATCACTTTGAAACACCCCTCTTTGTCACTAATAATGTCTCTAATAATTTTTTTGTCTTAAAGTCTATTCTGTCTCTTATTAATATAGCCACTCCAGTTCTCTTATGGTCCCTTTTTGCGTGGTATATCTTTTTCCATTCTTTTATTTTCAACCTACTTGTGCCTTTGAATCTGAATTGTATTTCTTATAGATAGCATATAGTTTGGATCTTGCTTTTGTATCTCTTCTGACAATCTCTGCCTTTTGATAAGAGTGTTTAGACAATTTTCATTTAATGTAACTATTGATGTTATTGGATTTATATTTGCCAATTAGCTATTTGTTTCTGTGTATATCTGTTTTTTGTACCTCTTTTTAATTCCTTCTTGATAGCTTTCTTTTATGTTAAATACTTTTTAGTGTGCTATTTTGCCTTTTGTTGATTTTTTTTCACTGTATGTTTTGAGTTATTTTCTTAGTGGTTTGTCTAGGGATTGCAATATGCATCTTAACTTATCCCCATCTATTTTAGATTAATAGGAACTTAATTCCTGTGAAATATAGAAAGTTTACTTCAGTAAAGTTCCATTCTCTCACCCTTCCTTTGTGTTATTATTTCATAGTTATTATTATTACTACATCAATATAAGTCCGCTAATATCATAGCAACTCTGGTTTCTGATATTTTCCCCATGACAGTTGTTACTGTTGCTGTTATATTTTCTTGCTGTTTCTTTGTTTGGTAACTCACCAGGGCAAAAATCTGTGAAATCTGTCTCACTTGCTGCGTGTGGCCACTGATGCCTCTGCTTAGCATTTTCTTTTAAATCTTGATTTATTATTATTTACTATTATTGTTGCATGAGGAACATGAAGATCAGAGAGATGAAGTGACTTACTCAGGCTCACACTTTCAGTGAGAGTTAGAACAGAGCTTGTCCCTGCGCCAGCCTGGTGCTATTCTCCTAGACTATACTTCCCAGGCCTGATGCATCACTGTCAAGGTAAGTCACAGAATGTCTGAGTAAATGCTTGATGTTTACAAAAGCTTGCCTGTGGAGGGAAATCAAATATTGGAGTGGGGAGTGGAAGAATTGTCTCTTTTTCACCCCCAGATTCTATGTTTCTGAGACAGTGCACAATGGACAGAAGTAGGAGCAAGCAGTTTTAGCTACTGAACCTAGAGCAGGAAGGGGAGCCTTCGATCACATAGTTTTGGCGATTAAAGCCTCAGATTCCTGAGCACCAAAGGGGACAAGACCACATACACCACAAGGCATCTTTGACCCTTATTCCAGAAAGCACCTGGCTGAGCTAACCTCATGGGGGTCTTCACAGGAGTCTGCATTTCTGGAGGGCTCCCTGGGGGCCAGAGCACCTTACGTCACTGTCTGCCCATCTCAGGAAACTAGAGGAAACTATAGAAGAACATCTGCAGATCAGATAGAGTGGCCACTGGAATGCACAGCCTCTATTGTCCCTGCCGCCCTGCATTCTCCTCTGGCCAGAACAGAGAATTGTTTCAGCCTTGTTTTCTGGATTTCCTTCCCAAGGAGTAAAGGGCAGATCCCACGTTTGTGGTTTGCTGGCTAGAGACTATTTCCATGAACTTTACCTTTGAGGTAAACTAATTTAATTCCACACCCTAGCCTTTTTTTCTTTTTTGAAAGTGGTATCTCTGGTATGGAACCTTTCCCAGAGTCAGGTGTTTATTATGCTTACATCTAAATTTAGAGCTAAAGAAACTCTGAGGCATTAGTTGACTCATGTCCTTCGGCTACATTTCATCTGACAGTGGGTTTCTTTGGCAGGGTCATTGCCAGTGAGAAGGGATTTTTTTATTTTATTTTATGGTGGTTAAAGTCTGAGAATAAACCAGGGTACCCTTTTGAAGTGTTTAGTTAAAAAGGAAAGTTTTAAATACTTCTTTGGCATTCATCTAATTTATAAGTGCATGACTTTGTTAATCATATCCAGGCATATCCTCAGCCCTGAATCTTCCCATAAATTTAAGAACATGTTAAGCCCACAACATTCACTTCTGGATGCAAATGAACAAATGTTTCAATCAACTGGGACTCTATCTCAGTTTGTACACAAAACATTAAAAATCAAAGACGCTTAGAGCAGGAGTTCTTAAGGGGTCCATGAGCTTGGATTTAAATTAAAAAAAAAAAACACCATTATTCTTGTGGGGATGTGTTGGTGTGGGTGTGATATATTTGTTAAATAATACACAGTATAGTGTAGACTTAGTTAGGGGTCCGTGGTTTTCACCTGACTGCAGAGGGGTCCGTGGAACAAAAAGGTTAAGAACCCCTGGCTTAGAGAAATCATTTCCAGAGGCTATAACCCATTTCTTTCCCCTTTTACATGTTGCAGCACTTGAGTTAAGTGACTTCAATAAACTTTAGGACAAAATGGTAGGAGGAGATTGCCTCTCTGATTGATTTAGTATATTCTTATAGATCCTCATAGTGCTACACAGATAATTTGAAGTTTTCTGAAAAAGTTAAATGGAGATTATGATTATGGAGGCAGAAATCAAGAGAAGGGACACAGAAGAGAAAGTTGGAGAGATGACAGAAGCAAAGCCAGTATTGCCAGTGAGAGGACTCAGGTGGCTGGAGAAGTTATCACCAGGACTTCATTCACTCACTCACTCATTCTTTCAGCAAAGGTTTAGTGTGTTCCAACTGTGAGCCAAATCCTGTTAGGGACACAGAGGTTAGAAAAAACAGATGTGGTCTCTGGCCTCCTGGAAGGTATGGTTTAGCACTGAATATAGACAATGATCAGAGAAACAGGTGGCTAATTAATTGCAGCTGTGCTAAGGGCAATGAAGGAGAACCACGGTTGCTGTTTGAGTGGGGACTTGGTCGTGGTGGGGAATGTTAGCCTAGGCTTGCTTGAGAGAGTGACTTTTAAGGTGAGACTGACAGGTGGGTAGGTCTTAGCCAGGACAGGAAGCAGAGGAAGAGTGGTGCAGGCAGAGAGTGCAGCAAAAGGCTTTTGGGGTAACAGGAGCTTGATGTACCCTAGAAACTGCAGCATAACCGGTGTGGCTGGAGCCCAGTGAGCCGCAGACCAGGCTGAGCAGAGGGCGAGGTCGGGCCACACAGGGCCTTGAGAGCCTTGTCGAGGACTCAGAACTTCTTCTTGGGGACAGTGAGATTTCCAGCCACTGATGGAGTTTTAAGTAAGGGAGTATCAAGGTTTGCATTTTCATCTAGTAACAAGTGCTTTTTTATGCATTCTTTTGGGAGATGGTCCTGAAAGAGTCCATACTGAGGACTGGATTGAAGATCCCCATGGAGCACATCGAAGCCCAGCCGAGTGTTCTGTTTGAGGCATTACGGTCGGGGAACCAGCTTTGGAAGGTTGGAAGAGGAGAATGGCATAGTCCAGGGAGTAGCTCTGCAGTGCTTGCACGTGTTGAGCAAGCTTACCATGTACCAGAGGCAGCTGAAAAAGACGGTCCAGGCCTGTAGGAGAGAAGTGGCATGAAATTCTTCAGTGAGAAGAGATGATCAGCACTCGTGGCAGGTGTCAGAGGCAGTGTGGAGTGGAAAAGCTTTATCTAAAGCTTTCATCAGAGGCAGTGTGGAGTGGAAAAGCTTTATCTAAAGCTTTCAGAGTTTGAGTGCTAAGGAGTAGGAGATGTTTTAAGGAAAAAGAGGGCGCAAATCTGAGTGAGAGTAATTGAGGAGAAGCAGGAGATTTGTGAAAGGAAAAGAGATATTCAGGTGTGGAGATGGGCCTGTTCCCCCTCCCCCTCCCCCCCCATATACTTAGAGAAGTAAGAGTTAGGACTCACTTGCAAGCATTCAGGAAGGACCTGAAGGAAGAAAGTGAAGTGCCCATGCTGTCCCCACTACATCCCACAGCATCCGGAGGGTGGGTTGACCTGCCGCTCAAACAGGGTCAGCCCAGCTCCAGTAATTACACGACCAGAGAGTGGAGGGCTAATATAATTTGTGCTACTGCTCTCAAGTCAGAAAGCTGATTCTTTTAATTCAGCACAAACTGACCTCATTACCCTTGGTCATGCAGAGACCTCAACGATCAAAGTCAAAAAACAAAAACAAACCAAAAACCCCTCCAGACCACAGCCTTGCCTCCGAGGCAGGACCCAAAGGTATCAGAGGCTTGTTTTCCGCTCAGGTCTTTCTGTCCTCATGGTGCGGGTTGTGGGGACTGCCCCTTCAGTATCTTTATTCCTCCCCCATTTCACTGCAGATGTGCTCAAAAAGTTTTGTGTTCCTCTAATCAGATTATTGTGATGGAACATTCCCCAACTGAGCAGCTTTTTCCATTCTTTATTCTTCTGAGTTCAAAGACACTGAGCATTCCCACACCGATTGTTCTTCTCTGTTTCCCAGAACAGGCATTTATTCCCAGTACCCCAGTACAGCCCATCCTTTCATTTGTGGAGGTGCCTCTGCTCTAAATGAAGGTAGGCAGTGAAGGAACGCCAAGCCCTCCTTGCACACGATTTCTGATTTGTACATTCTATACAGGGGGTCATGTAAAATACCCAGCACTTGGGAAAATGAAACTGAAAGGATTGTTCAGGACCCAAGGGATGCTCTATAAAATGTTTAAAATATAGAACATTTATTGGTAAAGATAAGAATGATTTAACGTGAAGGGAGAACTTCAAATTTTTTTCTTAACTGAAGGTAGGTGGTTCTTTCAGAATTAGTAAATTTCCCAGAATATTTTCCCAACTCCACTGTGTCTATGCTAGATTCAAATATTGGAAGTTTTGCAAACTGTGTGTAGGGATGGGGGGGGGGATTCTGTTTATTGTCCTGTGAGACCCCAAGAGGGAGTGAATGTGCTTCTTGGGTGACCTAGGTCAGATGGACTCATCAGGTTTCATGGGGAGGGTGGGGTGGAGGAGCATTCTTCTGAATCATTTTGAGGGTTTTCCAAAATTTCCAGAATTCAAAGGCCATTTAATGTAGTGGTGTGAAGGGGAGTCAGTGAGGGGAGCTGAGATTTTAATGATTTTTCTTCTGTCCTTGGTGCATGATTTAGTAGTACCAGGCACATTAGAAGGGTCTCAGGAAATCTTTTTAGGTTCAGGGAGTTGTTTTGGCAGCCCTACCCTAAAAAAAAGTTTAATTCTGATCTATTCTGAGGAGGTAGTTGTTGTTATTGTTGAGAGGGAAAAAAAATAGATTTCACATGATGGGATGAGAAATGTAAGGTCTCTTTTCTCTTTTCTTTTCTTTTTTTTTTCTTTTTTCTTTTCTTTACTGTTTTTACATTTCCTTCCTTCCACCAATGAATTTTTGCATTAAGATCTTCGCTCTCTTGATTGTGAAAGCAGACTTTGGCTTCCTTCTAGGTTTCCAGGAGGGAAGGAAAATGAAAAACAAGCAGGATGTTTTCTCCTTTGCAGAGCTGTTTATAACTTCTTGGCAGTGGGAGTAACACGCCCTGGAGATCTATTGAGTCAGACTCTGCAGCCCTGAGTGTTGACCACTTGAATCCAGGGCTAATTGGCTTATTTGGAGAATGATTTGAGACTTAGAACCTTTAGAATGGAGATGCTGCATTCTAGTCCCTTGTACAGTATAATCTACAGTGATTGCTCTTATTAGATAAACAGGTTGCCTTCTGTACTTGTTATTATCTGATAGTAACAGTAGCTGGAGCCGCAGCAGCGATAACTGGCGTTTATGGAGCCATTATGTATGCTAGCCTCTACGTGTCCTACATGTGCTGGCTCCTAATCCACATACACTTTATGAGGGAGGGAGGGAAGGAGGGAGGTGCTATTGTTTTTCCTGTCTTAAGGTGAGAACATCCGGCAAAGAGAAGTTCCCTATCTTGCCCCTGATCACCTAT
>PVKH010040468.1:0-11055 GCA_004027955.1 Chaetophractus vellerosus | reverse complement strand
AGCCAAAGGGGTGCTAATGCAAAATACCAGAAATTGATTGGTTTTTATAAAGGATATTTATTTGGGGTAGAAGCTTACAGTTACTGGTCCATAAACCATAAATTTCTTCCCTCACCAAAGTCTGTTGCTACATGTCGGAGCAAGGCAGTTTGCTAGGGTTCAGGCTTCTTGGGTTCCTCTCTTCCCGTGGCTCTGTTTCTCTCCGGGCTCAATTCCTCTATTTTCTCCACAAGGTCAGCTGTAGATTATGAGGCTCTCTAGGTTTTGCCTCTCTCCACAAGGCCAGCTTTAGACTCTCAGTCGAACGGCTCATGTCTTTTCCCCCGGCCTACTCTCTTTCCTAACTACCAAGCTCTCTTACTTCCTGGGGCTCCAGCTCAAGACTCCAGCATCAGAACTCCAACTTAAAACTGCTCCAACACTGTCCTGTGCCATGTCTTTTATCTTCGAGACCACATCCACCAAGGGGTGGGGCTCAAAGCCCCACTGATGTGGCCCAGTCAACACCCTAATCATAACTTAATCATGCCCAGATTAACAGATCAGTTTACAAGCATAATCCAATATCTATTTTTGGAATTCATAACTCATCAAACTGTCAAACTGATACAGATATATATTATTATTTTATATATCTCTCTGCAATTCTGTGAAGTATGTGTTCAAATATTTGTCCAATTTTTTATTGGGTGCCCGTCTTTTCTTTTTAATTAGAAGAATGTCTTTATATATTTTGAAACCTCCATTCACTTAATATGATTTTAAATATTCTGTGGGCAATTTTTCCATATTTTAATGATCTGATCATTTTTAAGAATAAAAGTTCCTAATTTGACTAAAGTCCAATTTATTTCTTCTCTGGTTAACACTGCTTGGTATCCTTTAAGAGTGAAGAAAACTTTTACCAGAATACTCCCAGCAAATTACCTCTAACACTTCAAAAGGAATCGCATCTTATGCCCATTCCTAAGCCATTAAATGGCAAGAGTATTGACGTTACCAGGGAGCACTTATACTCATCAAAATTCATCCTCTGGAGTTGGAGAGCCATCTAGTCTCCATGTGGCCCATGGTCTGGCCTCTGGAAACCAGAATACTACCTGGCTCAATAAATATTTAGTAAATAAGTAAGTTCTGTCATCAATGAAAATATGGAGGAAATGACTTTGATAGATGACTAACTGTGGAAGCCACATTCTATATGTTCACTCCTTGTTTATGCCTTTAATTGATGTACTCCTGCCTTTTATGAATCTCAGCCTAAAGACTCATGGGATGTCACCCCCCCAATACACACACATATGTGCATGCATACAAACATACACATAAAATTTAGCAAATGGTATTGCAAATTCTTCCTTTACATAGACTTTCTTATATTTTTCTCCTTTCCATGGGGATTGATGTATTGTTAAGTGATTTTAGCCTTACAATAGCCTCTTCTCTCTCCACCTACATGCACAGAAATCCATTCCGTAATTTTCTTCCCAACCTGTTATTTTCTTCACGATATACCTCCCTGTTTTCCAGCTTTCAATGACTCTTAAATGACAAAGCTATAAAGTCCATAACCTTTATCAAAATTATCAGTACCCTCCCTTATATTATTTCCAATCAACCATTTTTCCAGTCTTAGCTCTTATTACTCTCTCATTCAAGGGCATTTTTCACACAGGTCAAAATATATGATTCATTATTATATACCCTGAAAATTCTACCTTGCTTCTGCTGTTGTCTCTTACAATGAAATGCCCTATTCCATCATTATTTGCTGAAATAAAGCCCACCTTGGTTTTAAAACCTCCCTAGGAAAGATTTCTTCCTCTTTTATACACCTGTGGTACATACTCTGTATTACATATGGTACATATATTTCTGCATTAATAATTGCATTTGTTACAAGCTGTCTTTGAAGTATTATACTTAAGTTGTGCTTTCTCTCTCAACCAATTAAGACATACTTTTATTAATTGCCAGCTACTATATGAAGACTCTTACCTACATTATTTAATTTAGCAACTACTTTACGAGTTAGACAGTAATATTATTGCTATTTTACAGATGAGGAATCTCATGCTCAAGCATGCTAAGTATCTGTCCCAACAGTAAGAAGTGGAGTCAGGACTCACATACAATTCTGTCTTACTACAAAGCACTTTCTCAATACCACTATACGATAGTGGACCTGATGTTTGTGTTCTTAACACAATTTCTTGTAAATGGTAGGAGCTTAATAGAGGTTAATTTCTTGATCTTTAGAAAAGCAACTGAACAGTTTTTATTTTAAATTGGTATATAGTAAGCATTCCATGATAGAGTATGTCCTAGCTTTATGAAAAATAATCATGAATACATAGACAGAAAATCACAGATCACAAAACGTAGATGGAAAGCTGTCATATTGGTGCTTGATTTTTCTAACTGCAAGAACTATGCTATTAATTGAAAATCATGATTTGTTCCCTAAAAAAATGCTACTATGTTATGATGGAAGAAGATGAGGTGCTTGAAGATTTTCATTTTAATGTAGCATTTGCTTTAATCCCCCAACACAACCTTTCACATCTGTCTGAAGCTAGGGTAATAATATAATAGGTAATATTTACATAGTACTGACTGTATCCCAGAGACTGTTCTAAGTATTTTAAACACATTAACTCATTTAATCCTCACACCAACCCTATGATGTGGACACTAATATTATCCCCATTTTATGGATGAGGAAACTGAGACAGAAAAATTATGTATCTTTCTCATGTATAGAGAAGAGGTAAATGGCATAAACAAATTTGAATCTAGAGGTCTAAAAATTATTCCTCAGAACACTAATCTTCTCTGTATATGCTCTCAAGATAGATGATCTCATCCTATCTCATGGCTGTCAAGTGTTTCATCACACAATATGCTTCTAAATTTATACCTCCATCCTGGACTTCTCCTCAAGCTCTAGAATCATATCGAGCTGCCTACTTGATATGTCCACTTAAGTATTTAATAAACATCTCATTCTTAACATGTTCAAATTAACCTACTGATTTTCCCCTATAAACCCATCATTACTACAGTCCTTCCCATTTGTGGCAGTTTGAAATATTTTATGAATACCCAAAAGAGAAAAATTATGCTTGTAAACTAATCTATTCCTCTGGGTGTGATACCCCTTGATTGCATTAAATTCAGCTGGGGGGGCTTTGATTAGATTACTTGATAAGATTAAAGTAGGACCTTTTATTTACTTTCAGGTCAGTGACTCAGATTGAGTCTCCACCCCCTTGCTGGGTCTGTTATAAATGGACACTCAATCAAATAGACACAGGAAGAGAGAACTCTGTCATTTTTGATCCTGCCATGTGACAGAAAGGAAAAGCTCTAACAGCTGAGTCCCTGAAGAGAGATGAGCCATTTACCTGATAGCTTGCAGCTGAACTTGGGACGAGTGCAGAACAGCTGAGACTGATACAGGAAGCCCTAAGAGAGAAGCTCTATGCAGCTGAAATCAGGAAGAAAGCAGAGCAGCTGAATCTGAAAGAGGAAGCCCAGAGGAGGAGAGACCAGGCAGAGATCACTTGCCATCTTGCTTCAACACGTGGCAGCTGACTTTGATGAGAAAGCACCTTTTATAGCGCCTTGAGTTGGACTTCTTATGGCCTTGAAACTGTAAGCTTTTACCCCAAATAAATACCCTTTATGAAAGTTAACACATTTCTCATGCTTTGCATTGGCAGGCCTTTGGCAAACTAAAACACCATCTTAGCAAAGTCTTCTTCCATTTGCTTGGGCCAAAAAAACTTGCAGTTAACATTGATGTTTTTCTTATTCTCATACATTAGGTCCAATCTATCAGGAGATATTTTTGGATCTACCTCCAAATACTATTGGAACCATATGAAATTGCCAATTGTTGACCATTTTTTTTCTCTAAATACATCAATTTCAAATTGTTCAACTTCATATATAACCAGAATCAAACCATTTCTCACCATCTATATCACTACTCTCCTAGTTCAAGTCACCATCCTCCATCTGGATTATTACAGTAACCACTTGACAGGGTGCTTCCACTCTTACCCCTAAAGAGATTTTCAAGCCAGCAGTCCTAGTGATTCTTGAAAAATGTAAATCAGATATATCTCTCCTCTATTCAGAATCCTCCAGTGGCTCCCTGCCTCATTCAGAGTAAAAGCCATGATTCTCACAATGTTCTACATGATCTTTAATGATCTGGCCCTTGTTGCTTCACTGTAGTCATTCCCTATCACCCTCTGCACTTTTTATTTCCCCTTCATCCACACTGGCCTCCTTCCTACTCCTCAAAACAAACAAACAAGCAAACAAACCAAAAAACATGCTTCCATTTCTTGGAATATGTTTTCATTTTCTGAGAATTCTCTTGCTCAAATACTTGCATGGCTTCCTCCTTCAGTTCTATTAGGTCTCTGCTTAAATGTCATCTTATCAGAGGGGCCCTTCTGACCACTTTATTTAAAATGGCAATCTAAGCCCTCCTTTACTCCCTTGTATTTCATTTATTTTTCTTAACACTTTTCACTTCCTAAAATATTACATATTTACTGGTTTATTGGACTATCACCTAAGATTGTACATTCTGTTAGGGTAGCAACTTTGTTGTGTTCATCGTTGTATCTTCAGTGCTGGTGCATCACATGAGTTCAAAATATTTGTGTAAAAAAGGAATGGGGGAGGAAGGAAGGTGAGGAAGAAAGAAAGGGAGGAAGAGAGATCAAACTTGCAGGATCATTTGAAATAAAGGATACAAGTGAGTGGGTGTAGTTTCATGATGCCCATCTTGTTCCTTCCTAGGGAGCATCTGAAGTTAAGCTTCTGATGCAGCTTGGGAGGAGTATGATATCAGTTGGGCTACAGACAGCTCTTTGTGTTAAAAAGACCAATAAGACAGGGATCAGACAATCTGGATATAGAACTTCACTTCTTAGATTGTGATCAGATCATGGACCTAGAAAAAGATACAGCTTTCTATCCAACAATAGATAGATACATTAATACAAGAGGAGTTATATTACATGTGCTTTCTATTCCACAGTGTTGTGTGAATCAAAAAAGATACCACGTATGAAAGCACACCATAAAATATGTTGCTGTATGTAAATTTAAGTAGCTGATAATACTTTATATTTGATGAATTGAATAGTAATAAAATGTTTAATTGCAAAAAGAAATTATACAGACTCTGAGAATACAGACTCTTCATCTCATGATTTCACCATATTGAGATATGCCTGAAATAATTCAGATAGTATGAATTATCTTCCCCCTCATACTACTACAGTTCAAAATAGAAGAATAATATTCATATATTTAAACTTAGGAAATGTAACTAAAATAAATTATAGCACAGAAGTATTTACATAATTGTACTCCCTGAGTTCAGGGATCTTCTCTCAAACATAGTGATTTACCAAGAATAGGTGTCCAGTAAATATTTGTTGGCATCGTGATGGCTTTTATTTTGGTTCCTACAAATAGCCAAGAGCCATCAAAGATTCACGAAGGCCTGACTTATTTCAAGGTTCCTAATTAAAAAAAAAAAAAAACATGTATTCTAAAGAGAAAACCAAAGTAGGTGTTTGGGTGTTTGCTTTCTAAAGTTTCTCAGGAAACTATGAGGGTATTTGGAAAAGATCCATTGCCAGCTTTGGGAAGTCTGACATTGCATAACTGTGGTTTAAATGCCTCTCTGTACACAATTCACCTTTTTCCCAGTTAGAAGTATATTACTTAAAGGCTGATAATAGCAGTGAGTTGGTTAGGACCTTTCTCCACCTGTTCTGGAAGGCACTATTTAATACTTCTATTGGCCTTACAACAGTGTGACTTTAACCTTTCACTTGTGTCTTTGAAGTTCTTTTGGGTTGTTTATTTCTTTAAAAAACTCTTTTCTATTTTATTTTAACATTGAATTCTTTGGCATAATGTATGCCAAGAATAAAAGCTATGGACTCTACTTTCAAGGCTAAACTTTACCCTGATCCACCTCCCACTTTTGTTTTCAACATCACCAATTGCATTCCCCCTGATTTGAATAGAAATTTCTTACCCCCTACAGCCACTGGCAATGATTGCCCCTGCCTACCTCAGCTTTTGAGACTCAGAAAATCATGTCCAAAAAATTCCTGAAAAAAAATTAAAAGATTCCTAGTACTGGGAAATATTAAAATATTCAAGATATTGATTTGAATGTTACCTATCAAATTATATTTCTGGGCTTGTATTCTAGAGTATCTTATTTACACTGGGTGAGTGAGCAAAGGTAGTGGAGTAAGAATAGTAAGAAAGATACTGTTCCAAAGATGGAGTCATGACTCTGCTTCTTTCTGTGTCTCTTAGAACTGGAGCTACAGACATGGGCATCAATATGCTAAAGGCAAAACACTCAGAAATTGCCTTACTCCTGCCCAGTCTTTCTAATTATACTTTCTTAATTATTAATTAGCACATGAAACTACCCAAAACTACTGAAGTTGGCTATTAACATACTTATTCCCATTTTGTGAAGAAAAAGGATAGGCTAAATTATTTTAGAAAAAAATTAGGCAGTGTTGCCAACATACTTAGTTGTTTAATTTTTATTTAATAAGAAAAAGAAAAGAAAAACTAATTGTCTCTATATTCTCCCTCCCCATACACACTCCATGCTTCATACTTTCCTGACTTTGTATGGGATTATTAAATCGGGAAAGAATTTTCATGGAAAAGCTATTGCTGTAATGTGCTGATTGTTACATTAATTTCCCTTCCAGCTCTATTGCTTGGCAGGAATTTTGGACTTTACTCAGGAATTGCTTAGTGAGCTTGTCCATAGATGGGATTAGTTTAATCTCTCCTCACAAATCTCTTAGAACTGGGAAAGGTTGGGATGGAGAAGGAGCAGTGGTAAAATGGGGAGGGCAGGAATGAGGGGAAAAAAGGTTGCTGATGACCTAGTGCCAAGGTTTATTTTTCCTCCAACTAAATTTGAATAGAGAAGAGAAGTGGGGCAGGGAGTGGAAGGCAGGAGTCGTGGTGAATAAGATTGTTTACCCAGGATGGGTGGTGGTGATCTCTTGATGATTTCATTGTGCTTGGAGGGCCTCCAAGCCCTGGTGGCAGTGAACAAATGAGAGGGAAAGAATGGGGGTGGGGAGAGTAGAATGATGATTAGAATCTAAAAATAAAAGACAGTGAGGGAAGTAAGAAAAAGAGGAATTTCTGTATATGAATGGGAGAGGGGGAGATTTGGCTCACTTCTTCTGGTGGACTTTATTCATGAGTATGATCTATGTGGAATCACAGTAAGATTTTTAAAAATCGTTTTCTTATTTTGTTTTTATCTTTTTTTTAATTAGAAGAGTTAAGGATTTAAAGAACAATCATGAATAAAATACAGGATTCCCATTTACCATACTATTATTAACTCCTTGCATTAGTGTGATATATTTGTTGCAATTGATAAAAGCACATTTTTATAATTATATTATTAAATATAGTCCTAAATTTTACTTAGAGTTCACGATGTTGTGCAGTTCCATGGATTTAAAAAAATATATTTTATTACAATATATAAAACCTTAACATTCCTCCTTTTAATCACATTCAGATATATGTTTCAGTGCTGTTGTTTACATTCATAGTGATGGGCTACAATCACCACCATCAATTACCAAAACATTTCCACTGTTCCAAATAGAAACTATATCTTTAAGCCTTAACTCCCTATTAACTATCCCTACCCAATCCCCCAAGATTCTGACTCTATGAGTTTGCTTATGCAAATTATATCATTATCAGTGAGGTCATACAATACTTGTCATCTTAAGTCTGGATAATTATAGCCAACATGATGCTTTCAAGGTTCATCCGTGTTGTCGCATATATCAGAACTTTATTCATTATATGGCTGAATTAATTCCATTGTGTGGATATACCACATTTTGTTTATCCATTTACCAGGTTTTGGACACTTGGATTGCTTCCATCTTTTGGCAATTGTGAATAATGCTGCTATGAACATTGGTGTGCAAATATCTACTTGAGTTCCTGCTTTCAATTCTTTTGGAAATATACTTACTAGTGGGATTGCCAGCTCATGTGGTAACTCTATACTTAACCTTCTGAGGAACTCCCAAATTCTCTTCCAGAGTGCATGCACAATTACAATTGTAATTTTCTGTTATATTATTTAATAGTAGCCATTTCACACCTACTAGAATGGCTACTATTAAATAAAATATCAGAAAATTACAATTGATGGAGAAGATATAGAGAACTAGGAATACTCATTCATTGCTGGTGGGAATGTACAATGGTGCAGCCACTCTGGAAGAGAGTTTGGGAGTTTCTCAGAAGGTTAAGTAATGAATTTCTTATATTGAACCACCCTTGCATACCTGGGATAAATCCCATTTGATCATGGTGTATAATTCTCTAAATGTGCTGTTGGATATGGTTTGCTAGAATTTTGTTGAAGACTTTTGCATCTATATTCATGAGATATTTATCTATAATTTTCTTTTCTTGTTGTATCTTTTCCTGGCTTTGTTAGGGGGCGATTTCTGCTTCATAAAATGAGTAAAAGAGTGTTCACTCCCCTCTAATTTTGTGGAAGAGTTTGAGCAGGATCAGTGTTAATTATTCTCAGAATGTTTGCTAAAATTCACCTGTGAAACCATCTGGTCCTGGAGTTTTCTTTGATGGGAGATTTTGGTCACTAATTCAAACTGATTCAATCACTTACTATTTATTGGTTTGTTGAAATCTATTTCTTCTTGAGTTAGTGTAGGTAGTTTGTGTGTTTCTAGGAATTTGTCCATTTCATCTAGGTAATAAAATTTGTTGGTGTACAGTGATTCATAATAACTCCATATGGGCCTTTATATTTCTGTGGGGTTGGTAGTAATGTCCCCTTTGCCTTTTCTGATTTTCATTATTTCTATCCTCTCTCTTCTTCTCGTTGTCAGTATAGCTATAAGTTTTTCAATTTTGTTGATCTTCTCAAAGAACCAATTTTTGTTTTTTTTTTATCCTCTGTATTGTCTTTTAAAAAATTCTCTATTTCATTTATCCCCGCGCTAATCTTTGTTATTTCCTTCCTTTTGCTCACTTTGTGTTTTGAAGGTACGTCCCTGATCTGAGATTTTTTGCTTTTGTAATGTAAGCAATTAATGCTATACATTTCCCTCTCAGTCCTGACTTTGTGGCATACCATAAGTTTTGTAGGTTGTGTTCTATTCCTTTTGCCTCAAGATATTTTCTAATTTTCCTTGTGATTTCCTCTTTACCCATTGGTTATCTAAGAGTGCATAGTTAGTTTTCCTGTATTAGTGAATTTTAAACATTTCTCCTTCTGTTATGGATTTCTAGTTTCATGCCATTGTGGTTGGAAAAGATGTATTGCATGATTTCAATATTTTTAAATTTATTGACTCTTGTTAAATGACCTAACATATGGTCAATCCAAAGAATGATCCATGTGCACTAGAGAAGAATGTATATTCTGATGATATTGGGTGAAGTGTTCTATAGATATCTATTATTTCTGGTGGGTTTAGGGTATCATTCAAGTCTTCTATTTCCTTCATGAGCTTTACCTAGATAGCCTATCCATTATTGAAAGTGGTGTATTAATGTCTCCTATTAATATAGAACCACTTATTTCTCCTCTCAAATCTGTCAATATTTGATTCATATATTTTGTGGTTTTGATATTTATTTCATATACATTTATAATTGTTATGTTTTCTTTTGAATTGACCCCTTTATCAGTATATAATGTCTCTCTTTTTTCTTTATAACACTTTTAACTAAAAGTGCACTTTATCTGTTATTAGTATAGCTACCCCAGCTCTCTTTTGGCTAGGACTTGCATGGCATATTTTTTCCCATCACTTCACTTTCAACCAACTTGTTACAGTTTGATGTAATTATGAAATCCAAAAATCCATATTGAATCATGCTTGTAAACTGATCTGTTCATCTGGGCATGATTGGGTCATGATTAGGGCATTGACTGGGCCGGGTCAGTAGGGTGTTGAGCCCCACCCCTCAATGGGTGTGGTCTCAAGTATAAAAGGCAAGGCCAAAGACAGAGGGAGCAGATTTTGAGAAGCAGATTTTTGAGAAGCAGTTCCGATGTTGGAGAGGACGTCCCAGGAGAAGAGAACTGAGCCGTTTGCCTGATAGTCTACAGCTGACCTTGTGGAGGAAGCACTAAGCCCCGGGAGCAACAGAACCCAAAAGGCCTGAGTCCTGGCAGACATCGGCAGCTGTCTTGCCCCAACATGTGGACTTTAGTGAGGGAAGAAACTGGTGCTTTGTGGCCGGGTAACTGTAAGCTTCTACCCCAAATAAATACCCTTTATGAAGACCAACCAATTATTGGTATATTTGCAAAGGCACCCCTTTGGCTGACTAATACACAACTTATGACTTTGAATTTAAGGTGAGCTTCCTATAAACGAAGTCTAGTTGGATCCTGCTTTTTAATTTCTTTTTCTAGTCCCTGTGTTTTGACTGGAGAGTTTATTCATTTACATTTAAAATAACTGCTGATAATGCAGGGCTTTGTTCTGCCATTTTGTTTTTTATTCTTTGTAAGTCTTATACCATTTTTGGCTCTCAAGTCTAACATTAAGCCTATTTTCATATTTCTTTCTTTTCTTTTTTTCTTTCTTTATTTTATTATTTTTTTTTTTTTTGGTATTCTACCTCCTAATTTCTTTCTGGATATATTTCTTTGCATTTACCGAGATGTTAAATTCAACATCCTAAATATATAACAATCAGTTTTATTTGATATCAACCTACCACTAATAGCATACACGTGCACTGTTCCTAAATCCTTCCATATCACTACTTTTTTCCTGTACTTGTTACAAATTATGACTTTGTACATTTTATGCCCAAACCATAGATGTGATGGCTAGGCTAATGTGTCAACTCGGCCAGGTAATTGTGCCCAGCTGTTGGGTCCAGCAAGCCTGGGGCTAATTGCATCTGCATCAATCAGCAAGATTGGATGAAGAATGGATGAAGCTGTTA
>PVKH010040467.1:0-11060 GCA_004027955.1 Chaetophractus vellerosus | reverse complement strand
CTTTATAAATGGAATGAATACAGAAAGAGAAAGCCACAGAAGCAAGAAGTTGAAATCAAGAAACCTGAAAGAGAAGGAAGAGACCAGCAGATGCTGCCACATGCCTTGCCATGTGACAGAGGAGCCGAGGATCACTGGCAGCTGGTCTTCAGGAAGAAAGCATTGCCTTGATAATGCCTTGATTTGGACATTTTCTCAGCCTCAAAACTGTAAGTTAATAAATTCCCATTGTCTAACCCAACCTATTTCATGGCATCTGCTTTCAGCAGAGTAGGAAACTAAAACAAGATCCAACCCAGTACTGGAGTTTATAGCACCCTGATAGAATGGAGGCTTGAAACAAAAATGAGGTTGAATTATAGAAAAATATTATCTACCTTGCACTTGAATTTCTGTGTGTTTCCATTCTTATCTTTGTGAAAGAGGCAATGTAATATATTGCTAATGGTGCAATCACTGCCACCAGACTGCCTATGTTCGAGCCCCAGAATCCTAACAGTCCTACTTATTATGAT
Source organism: Chaetophractus vellerosus (assembly GCA_004027955.1). NCBI lineage: Eukaryota > Metazoa > Chordata > Mammalia > Cingulata > Chlamyphoridae > Chaetophractus > Chaetophractus vellerosus. The sequence continues at coordinate 10,545 of PVKH010040467.1, read as the reverse complement.
GTGTCCTTATGTAAGTGTATCAGTCAGGATAGGCTAAATTACACTACAGTAACAAATGATCCCCCAAATCCCACAATAGCAACAAAGATGACATCTCCTTCATGCTGCTTGTTTATGGAATGGTAGACTGTGTCTCTATTCCATGTTGTTTTCACTTCAGGGTCCATCTTCATGACAACTTCTATATGGAATATTGTTGGTCATGTGGCATAGGGAAAGGAAATGAGTAGAATCATGCACTAGTTCTTACAACTTCTACCTCAAAGTGATGCACGTCACTTCTACCAACATATCATAGTATACCTGAGTTGAATTTTGTGGAGATATAAAATCCTCCCATAGGAAGAGGTACTGTGAGGTGGTGATGGGATACTGTAATGGTTAGGCTAATGTGTGAACTCAGCCAGGTAATTGTGCCCAGTTGTTTGGTCAGGCAAGCACTGGGCTCGTTGTAATACAAGACATTTATGGGCTTTAGTCATCAGCGAGTTTACTGGGTAGATGGCTGAGTACATCCACAATCAATCAGGGAGGTTGCCGTCAGAATGAGTGATGTTTTTATCCAATCAGTGGAATGCCTTAAAAGGGGAAGTGATTTCAGCATTCAGAGAGAATTTCCCAGCTCATCTTTGGACAGCCAATGTCTCCTGGAAACTCATCAAGGGCCTTCATCAGACCTTCATTGGAGCCCCTGGTTTGCAGCCTGACTGCAAAATCTGGACTTGTGCCTCCCCACAGTCATGTGAGAGAACTTCATAAAATCTCATACTATTTACAGATATCTTCTCTTGATTCTGTTTCCCTAGAGAACCCTGACTAATACAGCTTGGTACCAGGAGTGGTACTTGAGGAACAGAATCTTAAACATGAGATGTCTGGGGTGGTTCTGGAAGTTTTGCAATTGGCTCTCTACTCCAGTTGGACTCAAGGGTACTAATGACTCCCTTTCCAATAATAAAGAAGCCATTAACAGTCCATGGTGTGAGTTGGCAATGGAGATACACAAAATATCATCGCTGGATTCCCCTACTTCCACGCTTATACAAGGATCTGGGTGAGAATGTTTTCAACACCTTAATAGAGTTTTGTGGAGTAAAAAGGTACAATGATGTTGGCTGGCTTCTCCTGGATACTCTGGATACAGTTACAAAAGAAAGATATGAGCGAAAGGCTTCAAATTTGCAACCTAAACACTGCATGAATGATGTGAATGTTTCTATGTGTGCTCTGAAAGAAAATCTTGTTTCATGCAGTCACAGACTTGAGATCTCTGAAAACCAGGCTCAGACTTTCATTGTACAAGTAGCAGAGTTACAAAGGAAACTAAAATCTCAACTTTGCCAGGTGTCTCCTGTTAAAGTGAAGGCATTGATTGGTAAAGAGTGGAACCCTGAGGATTGGAATGGAGATGTATGGGATGATGGTGATATTGGTGGGGGCATTGGAACCCTAAATTCTGCTGAGTTTTTGGCAGATAAACTTTTTATGGCCTGCCCTGTGGAGATCACACAAGGTCAACCTTGTATCACCCAGCCTCTAGCCTCCCCCAGGGAGTCAGGACCTCCTTCCAACTCTGAGGTAGGTATCAGCCAAACTAAAGTCTGCACCAACCAGCCTCTGGCCTGCCCTAGGGAGTCTGGAACTCCTCCCAGCCCTGAGGCAGGTACCAGTCAAACTCCAGCATGCACTACCCAACCTCCAACCAGCCCTGAGGAATCTGCCTTCTAACTCCTGCCTGAAGAGATTAATCCTGTCTCAGCAGATGAAAACACAAAGGAATGCCCCAAGGCCAGTAGCTTGCAAGGCATTTTTAATTCTTCTCCTTACCCACCCCTACCACCCCTCTTATCTTCGAGACCTATTATTAGACTAAAATCACAAGCCCCTAAAGGTGAAATACAAAGTGTGACCCATGAAGAAGTATGCTATACTTTAAAAGAACTGCATGAATTTCCCAACTTATATAGACAGAAATCAGGAGAATATGTGTGAGAATGGATACTAAGGGTATGGGATAATGGAGGAAGGAATATAAATTTGGATCTGGATGAATTTATTGGTATGGGCTCACTAAGCAGAAATTCTGGATTCAAAACTGCAGCTCAAGGGGTTAGAAAGGGCTCTAATAGTTTGTTTGGGTGGCTGACTGAAACATGGACCAAAGATGGCCTAACATGTCTGAGGTTGAGATTCAGCAGAAGAGGGAATTCAAAGGCTTGGAGAGATTGGAATGCTAGAATGGATTTACCATTTAAGACCTGCCCATCCAACCCAGGAATGTCTAGAGGACACACCTTTAACCAGGACTGTGAGGAATAAATTTGTAAGACTAACTCCATCTTCCCTGAAAAGCTCTGTGGTTGCTCTTCTCTGTAGTCCAGATATTACTGTAGGGAGGGCTGTAAAGGAATTAGAATCCTTAAACATTATGGGGATGGTGGGATTTCAGGCCTATAAAAGTCAAGTAACAGCAGTTAACCACTAAAGACAAGGTAGGCATGGCTAGCACAATGAAAGGCAGACTCAAAGCAGCAATCAAAATAGCGTGAGTCACATAGAGTTATGGCATTGGCTAATTAATTATGGGGTACCTAGAAGTGAAATAGATGGGCAGTCCACCAAATTCTTTCTTGACCTGTATAAGCAGAAGAGTTCTAGGTCAAGTGAACAAAACTCTAACTCGAATTGCAGACACAGAGAATCATGGCCCCTTAATCAATTCCCAGACTTGAGACAGTTTACAGACCTATAGCCCCATGAATGAGGACAAGGCCAGGTCCCTTGGGGAAGGATCCTGTCACACTGCCAAAAATTTATACTGTTAATCTTCCTCCAAGCATTCCTCAATGAGACTTATGGCCTTTTACCAGAGTAACTGTGCACTGGGGAAAAGGAAATGATCAGACATTTTGAGGATTATTAGACACTGGCTCAGAAGTGACATTAATTCCAGGAGACCCAAAACATCACTATGGTCCACCAGTCAGAATAGGGGTTTATGGAGGTCAGGTGATTGATGGAGTTTTAGCTCAGGTACATCTCACAGTGGGTCTGGTGGTTCGTTGCATCCATTCTGTGGTTATTACCCCAGTTCCAGAATGCATAATTGGAATAAACTTAGTCAGTAACTGGCAGAATCCCCACGTTGGATCCCTGACTTGTGGAGTGAGGGCTATTATGATAGGAAAGGCCATGTGGAAGCCACTACAACTGTCCCTACCTAGCAAAATAGTAAATCAAAAGCAATATCAGATTCCTGGAGGGATTGCAGAGATTAGTGCCAACATCAAGGATTTGAAGGATGCAGGGGTGGTGATTCCCACCACATCCCCATTCAACTCTCCTATTTGGCCAGTGCAGAAAACAGATGTATCTTGGAGGATGACTGTAGATTATCATAAACTTAACCAGGTGGTGACTCCAATCACGGCTGCTTTCCCAGGTATGTATCATTGCTTGAGCAAATCAGCACATCCCCTGGTACCTGGCATGCAGCTATTGATCTGACAAATGTTTTTTTCTCAATTGCCAATAGTAAGGACCACCAGAAACAGTTTGCTTTCAGCTGGCAGGGCCAGCAATATACCTTCCCTGTCCTGCCTCGGGGGTATATCAACTTTCCAGCCCTATGTCATAATATTGCCCGCAGAGACCTTGATCATCTCTCCCCACCCCCCACAAGACATCACACTGGTCCATTATATTGATGACATCGTGTTAATAGGACCTAGTGAGCAAGAAGTAGCAAAGATTCTAGATTTATTAGTAAGGCATTTACATGAGAGAGAATGGGAGATAAATCCAACAAAAATACATGGCCTTCTACCTCAGTGAAATTTCTAGGTGTCCAGTGGTGTGGGGCATGTCAAGACATCTCTTCTAAAGTGAAGGATAATTTGTTTCATCTGACCCCTTCTTTGACCAAAAAAAAAAAAAGGCCCAACACTTAGTTGGTCTCTCTGGATTTTGGATTTTGGATGTTGGAGACAACACGTTACTCATTTGGCTTTACTACTCCGGCCCATTTACCAAGTGACTAGAAAAGCTGCTAGTTTTGATTGGGGACCAGAAAAAGAGGAGGCTCTATGACAGATCTAGGCTGCTGTGCAAGCTGCACTACCACTTGGACCATATGATCCAGCAGAACCAAATGTGCTGGAAGTTTCAGTGGCAAATAGAGATGCTGTCTGGAGCCTTTGGCAGGCCCTTATAGGAGAATCACAATGCAGACCCTTAGAATTTTGGAGCAAAGCCCTGCCATCCTCTGCAGTTAACTACTCTTCTTTTGAGAAACAGCTTTTGGCCTGCTCCTGGGCCTTAGTAGAGACTGAACACTTAACCATGGGCCATCAATTTACCATGAGACCTGAGTTGCCTATCATGAGTTGGGTATTGTCTGACCCATCAAACTACATAGTTGGGCATGCACAACAGTGTTCCATAATAAAGTGGAAGTGGTATATACAAGATAGAGCTCGAGCAGATCCTGAAGGCACAAGTAAGTTACATGAGGAAGTAGCCCAAATGCCCATGGTCACCACCCCTGCCATGTTACCTGCTCTTTCCCAGCCCACAGCTTTGGCCTCTTGGGGAGCCCCTTACAATCAGTTGATTGAGGAAGAGAAACCTTGGGCCTGGTTTACAAATGATTCTGCATGATATACATGTACCACCCAAAAGTGGACAGCTGCGGCACTGCAGCCCTTTTCTGGGACATCCCTGAAGGACTGTGATGAGGGCAAATCCTCCTAGTGGGCAGAACTTTGAGCAGTGCACTGGTTGTTCATTTTGCTTGGGAGAAGAAATGGCCAGACGTTTGTACACTGATTCATGAGCTGTGGCCAATGGTTTGGCTGGATGGTCAGGGACTTGGAAGGAACATGATTGAAAAATTCATAACAAAGAGGTATGGGAGTATGTGGATAGACCTTTCTGAGTGGGCAAAAAACTTGAACATGTTTGTGTCCCACAGGAATGCTCACCAGAGGGTGACTTCAGCAGAGGAAGATTTTAATAATCAAGTTGATAACATGACCTGCTCTTTGGCTAATGTTCAGCCTCTTTCCCCAGCTACTCCTGTCATTGCCCAATGGGCTCATGAACAAAGTGGCCATGGTGGTTGGGATGGAGGTTATACATGGGCTTTGCAAAATGTACTTCCCCTCACAAAGCCTGACTTGGCTACAGCCACTGCTCAGCGCCCAACCTGCCAACAGCAGAGACCCCCACTCAGCCCCTGATATGGCACCACTCCCCGAGGTGATCAGCCTGCTACCTGGTAGCAGGTTGATTACATTGGACCACTTTCATAATGGAAGGGACAGTGATTTATTTTAACTGGAATAGACACACACTCCAGATATAGGTTTGTGTTCCCTATACACAATGCTTCTTCCAAAACTACCATCCATGGTCTTACTGAATGTCTTATCCACTGCCATGGTATTCCATTCAGCATTGCTTCTGATCAAGGAACCCATTTCACAGCAAATGATGTGCAGGAATAGACACATGCCCATGGAATTCACTGGTCTTACCATGTTCCCCATCTTCCTGAAGCAGCTAGATTGATAGAATGGTGGAATGACCTTTTGAAGACTCAATTATGGCACCAACTAGGTAGCAATACCTTGCAGGGCTGGGGCACTGTTCTCCAGAAGGCTGTGTATACTCTAAATCAGCAACCACTCTTTAGTGCTATCTCTCCCATAGCCAGGATTCATGGGTCCAGGAATCAAGGGGTGGAATTGGTAGTGGCACCACTCTCTATTAACCCTAGTGATCTACTAGAAAATTTTTTGCTTCCTCTCCTTGCAACCTTAAGCTCTGCTGGTCTACAGGTCTTAGTTCTAAAAGGAGGAGTGCTTATACCAGGAAACGCAACAATGATTCCATTGAACTGGAAGTTAAGACTGCCACCTGGGCACTTTGGGCCCTTTTTACCTCTGAATCATTAGGCAAAGAAGGGAATTACTTTTATGGCTGGGGTGATTGATCCTGACTATCAAGGGGAAATAGGACTGCATCTACATAATGGAGGTAAAGAAGAGTTTGCCTGGAAATACAGGAGATCTTCTAGGGCACCTTTTAGAACTGTCATGCCCTGTGACTAAAGTCAATGGAAAATTGCAACAACCCAATCCAAGCAGGACTAACAATGGCCCAGAACCTTCAGGAATGAAAGTTTGGGTCACTCCATCAGGCAAAGAACCATGGCCATCTGAGGAGCTTGCTGAAGGTAATGGGAACAAGGACTGGGTAAGAGGAAGAAGGTAGTAATAAATATGTACTTCAACCGTGTGACTAGTTACAGAAATGAAGACTGTAAGGGTCATGAATATTTCTTCCTTGTTTTGTTATGAGTATGATTGTATATGTACATAAAATGAATATCTTTGTTTTCTTCCCTAACCTTTTCCTTTATCATATAACAAGTTGTATTAGTTTCATGTCAAAATATTTAAGGATGTCAAGTTTAAGAGTGTGCTGTGACCCAAAACTTCTTTGAAAATTAAATGAAAAAAGGAGGGCTGCTTGAAAGTGAGTAGAGGAAGGTGCCACAAAACAGACTGGACACGACATATTGCACCAACAAGGCAAAATCGGAAAAAAAATTTTATACATATATATATTATTATTATTTCATATTTTTTAATAGTCCAACCTTTTATAAAATCTTGTTTTCTTTTTTCTATTTTTAAAAATTATCTAAAATTATTTTTTATTTTTTAAGTTCTCCTATATTTCAACTCTTACATTTAAATATCATTATTATTTCATTTTCCTATTCATTGCAATTGGCTATTGTTATGGCTTCACCTGTGAAGAGGCTATGGATCACAGAAGGGTCACAATGGAGATGGGAGAGGATCATCAGTGGGGGAGGGGGGTCAAGGTTGGGGGTACATGGGAAGAAGTCCACCTGAACATACATAAAAGGCATACATAATTGTTCAAATGCTCACGGGACATGGTAACGGGGTGAAGAATTACTCAATAAATGGGAGAACACTGAATTTCCATCTTGGAGAGCTCTGCCATATTTTCCAGAAGAGTAGCAACATCCTCCCCGAGTGCAGGGGCAGTGTCTGGCAAAGGAGGATGATCCATTGATGGGCCCTTGTTATTGATGACTAGCCTTATGAGTCATTGCTGTTGAAATTGAAATAGCCTAGTGTTAAGGGGTGCCTAAGAGTTGCCTCTGGAGAACCTCCTTGTTGCTCAAATGTGGCCTCTCTCTAAGCCAAACTCAGTGTATAAATGCATTACCTTCCTCCCAGCGTGGGACATGACTCCCGGGGATGAGCCTCCCTGGCAACAGGGATTACTAACAAATGCCAACAGGCAGAACGACTGGAAAAAGACTCCAAATAAAAGGGGGAAATGGTAAAGACAAATGAGTTCATAGGGCTAAGAGACTTCAAAGAGAGTCAGGAGATCAACCCAGAGGTAACACTTATGCAGATCCCAGTAGGACTTCCTAGGCTTCCAATATGGATATCACCCCAAACAGAGGGCCTCCTGAGGGCCTTGGAGATATCCAGGTCCTATATCAGGGCAGATAGCCCCAGAGTTTGGTGCCTTACCAGTGGGCCCTAATTTGGAATCCTTGTTCCTGAGAGTGACAGAGACTGACCGAAATATGTCTTCACTTCACATGGTCCATCTGTCTTTTCTATTCAAACCTATACTTGATGCCAGAGTTTTAGGTGTACTCCCATAGACCAGAGACTACAGGCTGTCCATGTGCCAACTGGGTCCAGAGACTCTGTGGACCTGCAACTCCTACGCACAGCTTGATGGACTCACCCAGGACACCTAGTTGGGAGTTGATGATGGACGACGGCTATCCTGGGGAATGGAGAGAGCCTGCAGCTGCAGGCAGGATAATCTCTTCCATCATATCCATGGCATATAAGCCCCCTCTCACTTGGTGGAGGAGGGGACATCACCATCCCAGACTCCTCGGGATTGGGGGAAGAACTATGGACTAGAATGGACTTGTTGGTGTCCTGCTATAGACTTGTGATATATGCAATGGAAGAAATTGCAAAATTATGTGGAGCCAGGGTCACTGGACACTTCGGGAGCAGGGAGAGGGAAGGGCAATTGTAATGTGGGGTTTTTTGGGGACTTGGGAATTGTCGTGGGTGATGTTGCAATGGAGGATGTAGGCCACTTTCTATCATCATGTATCATGTGGAATTGTGTGGGAGAGAGGGTCATCTTCAGTCTGAACTGTGATCCATGCTTGATGGCAAAGCCCCAAAATGTGTATATCTATCACAGGCGTTATGCCACACTGATGAGTGATGTGTATGTGGGAGGTTTTGGGAGGTGTGTGTGGGGGGGTGGCATATGGATACTGCTGGAATTTCTGTGTAACATTTATGTAATCAATGTATCCTAAAATATATATATAATTTTTTAAAAAAGAAAGAAAAGCCATTTGTAGGCTAAACAGGGAGATAGAGCCCTACCTGCCTGTTCACCAGATGTTAGGGAGAGAAGGTTCATAAAGATCATGGGCTGAATCCACCAGTCAGAGAGCACAGCCTTCTTTTCATTTAGGCATCTGGGATCACTGCCTCCAACTTTGAAGAGCAACAAATGAAAGACCTGACTAGAGAAATAAGTAAATCCAAAACCTTTGTGAATGACTATCACCACCCTTTTAAAAAAATATATTTCTATCGAAGTATATCATTCATACATAAACATAAACATTAAGTGTATAGTAAAAGTTGTGAACTTACAAAATAAACATGCATAACACCCATCATACAGGGGTCCCATGCATCACCCCTCCACTAGCACCATGCATTGTCATGATCCACTTGTTACAAACTATGTAAGAGAATCATCAAAATATTACTACTAGATACTAGTCCATATCTTACATTTGGTGTATTTCCCCCAACCCAGACTATTTTTTAAACAAATCAATTTTATTGATACATACAATAAAGCATCCAATTTATCCAAAGTGTAAAAAAATATATATCATTATTATTTAATTTTCCTATTCATTGCAATTGGCTATTGTTATGGCTTCACCTTTGAAGAGGCTATGGATCACAGAAGGGTCACAATTTGGACGGGAGAGGATCATTGGTGGGGGGATGTCAAGGTTGGGGGTGCATGGGAGGAAGTCCACCTGAACATACATAAAAGGCATACATAATTGTTCAAATACTCACGGGGCATGGGCACACGGTGAAGAATTACTCAATAAGTGGGAGATCACTGAATTCCCATCTTGGAGAGCTCTGCCATATTTTCCAGAAGAGTAGCAACATCCCCCTGAGTGCAGGGGCAGTGTCTGGCAAAGAGGATGATCCATTGATGGGCCCTTGTTATTGAAGACTAGCCTTATGAGTCATTGCTGTTGAAATTGAAATAGCCTAGTGTTAAGGGGTGCCTAAGAGTTGCCTCTGTTCCTCAGGATTGGGGGAAGAACTATGGACTAGAATGGACTTGTTGGGGTCCTGCTATAGACTTGTGATATATGCAATGGAAGAAATTACAAAATCATGTGGAGCCAGGGTCACTGCTTTCTTTGGGGGCAGGGAGAGGGAAGGGCAGTTGTAATATGGGGGGTTTTGGGGGACTGGGGAATTGTCTTGGGTGATGTTGCAATGGAGGATATAGGCCATTTTATATCATCATGTATCATGCAGAGCCGTATGGGAGAGAGGGTGGTCTACAGTCTGAACTGTGATCCATGCTTGATGGCAAAGCCCCAAAATGTGTATATCTATCACAGGCATTGTGCCACACTGTTGAAGGATATATATGTGGGAGGTGGTGGGAGGTGTGGGAGGGTGGCATATGGGTACTCCTAAAATTTCTGTGTAACATTTATGTAATCAATGTATCCTAAAAATATATATATTAAAAAATTAAAAATTAAAAAATTAAAAAGAGTGTATATTACCCAAGTACTTGTACCCTATTCTTTAGGGAATTAATGGATTTCTGGTCATATGCAGGACAGTTGAATATTGTTAGGCAGAAATATATATGTGCATGTCTGTTATGATTTTTATTTAGAGACTAAGTATGGTTTAAGGTGATGTGTATGGTTGCCAAGTTGACAAGGGGTGAACTGTGATGGTTAGGCTAATGTGTCAACTTGGCCAGGTAATTGTGACCAGTTGTTTGGTCAAGCAAGCACTGGGCTAATTGTAGTTCAAGGACATTTATGGACTTTAGTCATCAGTGAGTTTACTGCATGAATGACTGATTACATCTACAATCAACCAGGGAGATTGCTGTCAGCAATGAGTGATGTTTTATCCAATGAGTTGAATGCCTTAAAAGGGGAAATGATTTCAGCATTCAGAGAGAATTTCCCAGCTTGTCTTTGGACAGTCAATGTCTCCTGGATGCTAATCAAGGACCTTCATCATCATTATCAATTGCAATTAATGTGCCACACTAATGAAGGATGTTTATGTGGGAGGTTGTGGGAGGTGTAGAATGCAGATATGAAATATGTAGAATGTGGGGTGTATGGGAATCCCTATATTTTTGTGTAACATT
>PVKH010040466.1:0-11068 GCA_004027955.1 Chaetophractus vellerosus | reverse complement strand
CCCCCCCCCCCCCTTTCTGTTTCCTCTTGCTGTGTGTCCATTCTTCTGTGTTTTTTTTCTATGTCTGCTTCTTGTCTCCCCCCGTCTTTGCGGCAACATGCCGAGTCGGCCCTCCGTGGAGGCAGCTCGCTCCGTTCGTGGGTGGCTCCATTCCGTTTTCACGGGTGGCTCTGCTCCGTGTTTTTCTGGCAGCAGTGCACCGCAGCTTCCGCACTTCGAAGGCTGCAGCTCCGTGTTTCAGGGGTGACTTTGCCATGCCCGTGGGGGCTCTGCCCTGCCCGTGGCGGCTTTTTTGCCTTGCCCACGGTGGCTTCCTTTCTCAAGGCCGTCTGCCTTCTCGGAGAGGTCCCTGGGAACTGAACCTGGGGACTCCCATGTGGTATACTGGCGCTCTTATCCACTGAGCTATCTAGCTGGCCCCCCCCACGGAGGGTTTAAATGAAATAGATTGTAAAGGTAAAGAGTAGAAAAATATTTCCAAGATAAAATTTTTATAATTTTAAATGTCTTTATAAACAAAATTAAATGCCTTAAATTATACAATAAAAATATCCAATTCCTAAGAGATTATAGATTAAAGGATCCAAAAGCTTATTTTAAAAGTTGAAGTAAAATTCACATAACAGAATTAACCCTTTTAAGTTTAGTAGCATTTATTTAGTACATCTACAGTGTTATGCAATCATTTCTATCTAGTTTTAAAACATTTTCATCACCCCTCCCAGAAACACCTTACTCATTAAATAGTCTCTCTCTTAATCCTCCTCCTAACCCCTTGCAAACACTAATCTCTGCTTTCTGTCTCTATGGATTTACCTTATTCTGGTTATTTCATATAAATAGAATCTTAGAATATGTGGCTGTGTTTGACTTCTTTGGCTTAGCATAATGTTTTGGAGGTTTATCCATGTTTTAGCATGTATCAGTACTTCATTCCTTTATGGCTGAATAATAAATAGCTCATTGTATGGATATACCACATTTTGTTTATCCATTAATCATTTGATGGGCATTTGGGTTTCCATGCCCCCCTCCTTCTTAAACAACTGGTTTTGATACATCCAGTTTATGGCTAAAAAAGGACTGCCAGTATTCTTTTTTAGACTAATGTCTAAAAAAGACATTAGTGTTTAAAAGTGTTTCTTTTAAAAAAAATTTTTTTGTAGCAATATATACAATGCAAAATTTCCCTTTTTAATCACTTTCCTGTGTACAATTAGTGATGTTAATTACATTCACAATATTGTGCTACCATCACCACCATTCATTACCAAAAAAACTTTTTCATGACCCCAAGGAGAAACTCTGTATCCATTAAGCATTAACTCCCCAGCTCTGGCCCCACCCCCTCCCATCACTGGTAACCTGTGATCCACTTTCTGTCTGAATTTGTTTATTCTAGGTATTTCATATAAATGTATCATATAATATCTTTCCTTTTGTGGCTGCCTTATTTCACTGAACATGTCTTCAAAGTTCATCCATATAGTAGCATGATCAGAACTTCATTTGTTTCTATGGCTGGATAGTATTCAATTGTATGGCTATACCACATTTTGTTTAGCCATTCATCTGCCAATGAACGCTTGGGTTGTTTCTACCTTTTGGCTGTTGAGAATAATGCTGCTACGTATGTTGGTGTACAAATATCTGTTCAAGTCCCTTTTTACAATTCTTTTGAGTTTATACCTAGAAGTGGAATTGTCAGATCACTTTGTGAGGAATCAGCAAACTGTTTGCCGTAGCCACAGAACCATTTTATATTGCCACAAGCAATGTATGAGGGTTATTATTTCTCCTCATCCTTGCCAACAACACCTGTTATTTTGTTTTATTTTTTGTTCATTTTTAAAAATAGGCATCCTAATGGGTGTGAGGTGTTACCTTATTGTGGTTTTTTGTTTGAACCCCCAGGACCTTGTATGTGGGGGGCAGGTGCTCAACCATTGAGCTATATTCACTCCCCCCCTTTTTTTCATTGTGGTTTTGATTTGCATTTCTGTAATGACTAATGATGTTGAGCATCTTTTTGTGTGTATATTGGCCATTTCTGTGTCTTCTTTTTGGAAAAAAAAAAAAGATTTATTTATTTCTCCCCCCCTCACTCATTGTTTGCACTCACTGTCTGCTCTCTGTGTCTGTTGTGTGCTTTCTGTGTATGCTCATCTTCTTTTTAGGAGGGAGATGCTCCCTGCTTGTTGTGTCTTCGTTGTGTCATCTCAGCCTGTCCTGTCAGCTCGCTGTCTGGCTCGTCTTCTTTAGGAGACACCAGGAACTGGACCTGAGACCTCCCCCCTGGAAGGCGGGGGTCCAACTACTTGAGTCACATCCACTCTCCTCTGTATCGTCTTTGAAGAAATGCATTCAAGTCCTTTGCCTATTTTTTAATTGGCTTGTCTTTTTGTTGTTGAGTTGTAGGAATTTTTTATTCTGGATATTAAACTGTTACCAAATTATGATTTCCATTTGTTTTTTCTCATTCCGTAGGTTGACTTTTCACTTTCTTGATAATGACCTTTGTGCAAAAGCTTTAAATTTTGATGAAGCACAATTTATTTTTTTTTCTGTTGTTACTTGTGCTTTTGCTATCATCTCTAAAAAATCATGACCTAACACAAGTTCCTGAATATGTTCCCCCTTGTTTTCTACAAAAGAGTTCAGCTCCTATATTTAGGTTGTTAATCCATTTTTAGTTAATTTTGGATATGGTGTGAGGGTAGGGGGTCCACATGCATTCTTTTACATGTGGATATCCAGTTTTCTCATCACCATTTGTTGAAGAGACTAGTCTTTTCCCTATGCGTGGACTTGGCACCCTTGTTGAAAATCAATTGATCATAGATCTGTCAGGTTATTTCTTTTTTTAAAAGATTTATTTTTTATTTATTACACTCCCCACCCCACTGCCTTTTTCCTTGCTCTTGCTTTGTGTCCATTCTTGTGTTCCTCCCTGTCCGCTTTGTCTCCCCCTGTTGCGGCGATGCGCCGAGACCGGTCACCGCGCAGGCTGCTTTGCCCCGCTTGTGGGCGGCTTCTGCTTCCATTCACGGCCGGCTCCGCTTCAGTTCACGGGTGGCTGGCTGCGCTCTGTTCGCGGGCGACCTGCCCTGCCCATGGCGGCTTTGCCCTGTCCGTGGCAGCTTTTTGCCCTGCCCATGGCGGCTCTGCCTGCCCATGGCGGCTTGCCCTTCTCAAGGCGGTCTGCCCGCTAGGAGAGGTCCCCGGGAACCAAACCTGGGGCCTCCCATGTGGTATACCGGCGCCCTAACCACTGGGCTATACAGCCAGCCCCTGTCAGGTTATTTCTGAACTCTTAATTCTGATTTACTGGTCTATATGTCTGTCCTTACACCAGTACCGCACTGATTTGGTTACTGCAGATTTGTAGTAAGTATTGATAATGTGAAGTATGAGTTCTCCAATTTTGTTCATTTTTAGGGTGGTTTTAGCTGTTGAGGCTCCTTGCCTTTCCCTATAATTTGATGATTGACTTTTCCATTTCTGCAAAAAAGGCTGCTGGAGTTTTGATTGGGATTGTGTCGAATCTGTAAAATCATTTTTAAGTGTTATTGACATCTTAACAATATTAAGTTTTCCGATCCATGAACATGAGATTTCTTTCCCTTTATTTAGGTCTTTATTTTCACCTTTTAGCTATTGTGAATAGTGCTGCCAGGAACACTCATGTACAAGTTTGAATACTTGTTTTCAGTTCTTTTGGATATATATCTAGGAGTGGGCTTGCTGGGTTAGATGATAATTCTGTGTTTGACTTTTTGAGGAACTGCCAAACTGCTTTGCACATCGGTTGCACCATTTTACATTCCTATCAGCAATGTTTGAGAGTTGCAATATCTCCTTATCCTCTTCAACACTGATCAGAAGCTTTTGGGGTGTGGGGCAGGGGTGTCAGATGAATGGTCTCGCTGGGAACATAAGTATCTTATTTGGGCATAGATAGTATTTTAGTTACCTGCTTTAGACTGTATCTGAGACATCACATATACCCACACATATATTTAAGCTAGGCATGCACCCTTGTAACTTCATGGCATCATTGTTACTGTGTACCTGTTCTGGACTGAAGGGAAAGGGACCCTATCTCATTTTCTGTAGAGGCCTTTATGTATTAGCATAGTGTATGACACACTATATTGTTAACTGTGTTGGAAAAATTACTGGGAACTAGGAAGAGAAATACTTTCTACAGTTTTTCTCCTGGAACCAGGAGGAAACTCTTGAAAACTATTGGCATCATCTGCAGCATACAGAAAACCTTGATATAGGAACAAGAAAGACCCACAGAGATAATGGATTACAGTAACAAAATGTAGAATCAATTGATCCTGAAGTCAATTAAGTAAAAGCAGAATTTTTCCTGTAGAGTCAGCAATGTGGAAAATTAACTTGAATTTTGAATTCAGAGGAATCAGAATTAAAAAGAAAAGAGGAGGTTGTGATAAGAGAGGTAACAAATCTAAGAATTGTAGAAACCTAAATAATTGGAATGGAAACTCTTTCAGGCAGTGGAAGAAAGAAAGCTTTCTTTTCTTTTCTTTTCTTTTTTTTTTTAAAGATTTATTATTATTTTTTTTTAATCCCCCGTCTTCTCTTTAGGAGGCACCAGGGAACCAACCTGGGACCTCCCATGTGGGAGAGAGGCATTCAGTTGCTTAAGGCACCTCCATTCCCTGCTTTGTTGTCTCTCTCAATGTGTTTCCTCTTTGTGTCACCTTGTTGCATCAGCTCACTATGCCAGCCTGTCACGCCAGCTTGCTGTCTTGCACGTCTTCTTCAGGAGGCACTAGGAACCAATCCTGGGACCTCCCATGTGGTAGGCAGCAGCTCAATTGCTTGAGTCACATCCACTTCCCAGAAAGTTTTCTGGATATCAAAGAAGCAATATTAAGAGGGAAGAGTGTTTGAAGCAAAATCTATAAGAAGAGACTACAATTTACACAGACTTGGGAAATTTTTTTACTGTGAATTAAGAAAAAAAAATCTACATGTATCCAGGACATACACACATCCTCTACTTTTCCTCCCAACCAAAAAAATCAAGGCTATCTTAATTTTTAACACAGAATGTCAGATAGCAAAGCAATATCCATAGGGTTTTGAGATTGACAGTTTTTCTCTTTTTAGAGGACGTGAGCTATAATTTGAATTCCTGAGACCCTCCGAGCTTAAAACCTGTTTTTTTCCCTGTAGGTTGTTTCCTCAGTAGTAATGACTTATAGTTTAACACAAAGTAAACAAAGGAGACAGTTTTTAAATTTTGGTAAATTTTTATCTGTACACAAATTTGAATAAAATCCCATGTTTTGTAAGCCCTAAAAAAAAGACAGCTTAACTACAAAACATTCTTAAATGACAGGTTATAAAATATTGAGTTGATATCAAGTTGCTAAGTAATAGATGCTCAGTAGATGTTAATAGTAAACAAATCATTTTATCTTTTTATGTTGATGCTTTGAACTCCTGGATTTAATACTAAATGATTTTGAGATAGCTTGTAACTCTTCATTTTGCATATCTTAGGTCTTTTACTCACTCAGTTGAATTTGAAATTTGTGGCACTTAAGTTCATAAGGAAATATACCAGTGACTCAATTGTAAAATAAAATGGTTCTTGTCTTGTAACTTGTAGTACCTGATAGCCTGATCGATCTTTGAATGATTAACAAACCTAGAAAAATGAATGATACGACATAATGTCTTAATTTCTATGCATATCTGTCAGAATAGAGTAGAAAAATACGATTGTGTGCAGCAGTGATGGAGTTGAGCTGAATGTAATACTGAGCTCCCACTTAAAAATACATTCTGTGAAGTATTGAGAAGTTGTCATAGAATGATCTATACAGCTTTAATAGTAAGGAACCTACCAGATTCCAGGAAACCAAGTCCTATATGTCTGCTCAGGTTGATTAAAATCTTCCTTTGAGGATCTTTATGTTGTCAGCAGTAAGTATTATATTCTTGAACCGTCAAAGTAAGCCTCCTTTCTGGTTCTTTGAAAGCAATGTTTGGATAAATCCCGGCCCCTTCCTTCCCCCACAAACCTAAACCCCATCATAGGTTTGGTAGCATTCAGTTGTTTTGTGCCAGCTGAATGGCATTTATACAGGAAAGGGCATAACTTTGGGAAGTCATATCTATCTGCAAGATTTGGGGAATAAAAACTTTCCTATAGTCCCCTGCAGCTTGTATATAATATTTCACCTAATTATTATTATTTTTTAAAGAATGAGTTGAAAGTTGAATTTTTTTTTCCAGTCGGCAATTGTGGCTACTAGTAGAAAAATTTATCTTGAGTCTCTTGGTAGTTTACCAAAGCTAACTGTCCCTTAAAGTCACTCTGTCACCATCTGTGAGTTCCTTCCTGAATGGATTACTTAAAACTTAGAATGAATGACCAGAGTAAAAAATTGATTTCAGAGGACAAGATCTTTAAATTTTATGGTTCATCCTGTTATTGTTCTGTGAGACAGTGCTTCAAAGGCCAACTGAGAAAAAACAAATCTGGTTGGAACCTTCTATCAAATTTTGTTTTTTAACCAGTTTATATCTATATGTTTAAATGGGGAAGGAGGGTGTCAGCATGTTTAAAGGCATTTTTGGTTGTTGCTTGAAAAATGTGGAGCCCACAGAAAACAATGCCTGATATCCTGTTGTTGGATGAACTAAAGAAATGCTGCATTTTCAGCATTTTTCTTCGTTTCCTTTAGAAGTCAGCAACTGCAGTTTTTATTTGATGTTCTGCTAGCTTCCAGGAAGGGCTCAATGAAGTGATTGCTGTCAGCATTTTTTTCATTGTGAGTGATACTAGTAAAGGTAGAGGATGTTTTGGCCCTTTTAAAGGAAATTATACTGCTTGGAAATACCTGGGATAGGAAATTAACCAAATCTTCAAGCCCATACTTAAAAATATTTCTATTAGGAGATAGTTTAGCATTAACTAATGGTATCATAATAACATCCAAGTCCCTAAAATTATTGACCTTTTAACTCTGCAGTGGTATTACCTATTAAATCTTCATCAGAATGCAAGATTGGGGAACCAGCTGTGGCTCAATTGGTAGGGCTCTGGTTTACCACATGGGAGGCCCCAGGTTCGGTTCCCCGGGCCTCCTTGAGCAGGCAAGCCGCCGAGCACGCAGTGAGCTGACTCAGTGGGATGCTGCAGCAGGGGGAGACAAGCAGACAGAAAAACGCAAAGCAAACGAACACAGCAAGCACAAGCAGCAAGGCGGGGGGGGGGGGTATATAAATTAAAAATAAATCTTTAAAAAAAAAATGAATACAAGATTCATTTACAGAGAAGGTAACTGAAACAGGACCATACATAGAACATTTACAAAGTAGCTTCATCTGAAATACAGAAGTTCATACATACTTCCTTTACATTCAAGCTCTTTAGATGAAACACAGAGGAAGGATTTGGAAAATGTAAAGCTAAGCACTAATTGTGAAACATAAGACCTTCATAATGTGTTTATGCTGACATAAACACACGTTTTACTGTATTTTGAATTTTCAGCTGATCCACCTGTTAAATGAGTTCTGTTCCCCGAGTTTGCTACTTATTCCTTAGGAAACAAACTCCTCTGGTGTGCTTATAGAGAATCTCATTTCCAGTGAGTTTTATTTCTGTCTGACCAGATGTAAGAAATGTTGGTTGAAATTTGTACTCTCAAAGCAAACTTGTTACTTCAGTTATTTGGTGTGGGCACAAATGTAGTTGCGATCAATAGCTGAAATACAGCTTTTTGCTAATGGAGAGTTGTCTTTAATGTGTTTTTCAATACCCAATTCTCTGGCTAGTTTTATTTGGTTGTATCTTATGCTACCATATTCTGTCCTTTTAAATAAATGGATACCATTTATTTAAATGTATTTACTCATGGCCCATTTGGTCCCTTTTATAGTATTTTCATAGCTTCGTTATTTGTATTCTAATAAGGTACCAACTCCCCATTACCAGGTTTCCTGATTCCTTGATTTATCAGGGTAATCTGAATTTAGTTTTAGCAGTAGTATAGAAACTTGCTGACTTTAGTTTTGTCCTCCTGCAGATCTCTGGATTCTGTACCCAGAAATTTCTATTTTCTTCCTCATTTAGTTCTCCTTTTCTTGTCTGAAATCCCTGTAGGAGTGTCTTCTCTTTACTTACTGTCCTTCATATTTGCCAGAATTTAATGTTAAAGAAGTTTTACCCTTTCTCTTTGTTGGACTCCTGCGTAAAACTTGTGAAAATAGTGCTGACCAGTAGAACTATTTGTTTCTTCAATCTAGAGCTCTTTGTATTTCAGTTCTCCTTGTTGCATCATTTTGTTGAGTTGGCTCTTCCCTAAATCAATCATTGATTGACAAATAATGACACTTCAAAAATCCCATCATTCCTTTGCCATTTTTAAGTTAGCTTTCTTCTATAAGGAACAGCTTTTCCTTCTCCCCACTATTTTATTGATTGATTGAGGTGTACCAGGCTGGAGATTGAACCCAGGACCTCATATATGTGGGAAACCGGCGCTCAGGCACTGAGCCACGTTGGCTTACCTGAGTTGGTCTTTTCATTTGTTAGCTTGGGAGGCACAGGGACCTCCCATGTGGGAACCAGGTGCTCAACTGCTTGAGCCACATCTGTTCCCTTATTTTATTTATTTATATTAATGTAGACCTCCTGGGTTTTTTAAGTCTCTTAATCTAGAAGAGTCCTGAAAAGTAACTCTCATGTATGTATAGTAAAAGGAGCATTGTCTTCTTACACATGCTTTTATGTAAGAAAATAATGGCCTCTTTAACTTTAGTTAGGCAAATTAAGAGAAGTGGAAGAGGCTTTCATTTTTAAGAAAGTCCTTTTATTTGAGTTTAAAGTTTAATTGGGGGGGGGGGAGCAGATGCACAGCTCAAGCGATTGGGCTCCTGCCTACCACATGGGAGGTCCCGGGATTGGTTCCCTGGTGCCTCCTGGAGAAGATGAGCAAGACAGTGAGCTGGTGTGGCGAGCCAACTCAACAAGATGACACAACTAGGAGACACAGAGGAAACACAATGAGAGAGACAACAAAGCAGGGAGTGGAGGTGGGTCAAGCGATTGAGTGCCTCTCCTCCCACATGGGAGGTCCCAGGTTCGGTTCCTGGTGCCTTCTAAAGAGAAGATGAGCAGACACAGAGCACACAGTGAATGAACACAGAGAGCAGACAGCGAGCGCAAACAACGAGGGATGTTGGAGTAAATAAATAAGATAAATCTTTTTTTAAAAGGTTTAATTGGGGGAGCGGATGTGGTTGAAGTGATTGAACACCTGCTTCCCACATGGGAAATCCCGGGTTTGGTTCCCGGTGCCTCCTAAAAAAAAAAACCAAACAACTGAAAAACCAACTCAGGGGAGCGGATGTGGCTCAGTGCTTGAGCCCTGGGTTCAATCCCGGCCCTGGTACCTAAAAAAAAAAAAGTTGTTTGATTGGATAAGGAGACCTGAAATTATGGGGCCTATGGCACATTAGGAAATATGGGAAACTTTGGTGTTGGAAAGGAATGGGGGATGCGGTAAGTGTGTGGTGGTGGGTGACTTTGAACCTGGTGGCTTCAACTTCTTTGCACATTAAGGAGAGAAATGGTGTTCCTGCTTTCCATTTTACTGATGACTTTTCTTTCTTAGTCTTGAGCTCTTTAGGGTAAAGAGAGTTCTTGATGATCCTGGCCATCTGTCTGCATTAGCTTTTCGGCTTGCTCCCCCAGCAAAGGTGTTAGAAACATTTTCTGAGTTTGTCAGAAAGTCTTGGCAATGCTGTTCCATAATGTCCCTAAAAATAGGATGAAAGCCTGACAATGTTACATGACTCCATGTTCTATATAATCTTGAAGATTCTGGGCTTACATCTTTAGTTAGACAAATTAAAGAACTGAAGTGGAAGTTTTTAAATGTAACTTGCTGTTCTCAAAAAAAAAAAAAAAAAAGGCATTTCACAGTATGAGTGAGTTAAGCATCCAAAGACCACTAATCTATTATCAGTAGTCAAAAGAAATTCACACCCAGAGTTCCAACCAACCTTATTGGCAGCTGAATTAAGCAGATAATAAAATGCAAATTAAAAAAAAAAGTTAACGTTAAAGTGCTGATGTTTGTGTACTTATAGTCAACATCTATTGATCCTTTACTGTGTGTTAGGTACTGTTCTAAGCACTTCACTTTGAATGCTCTCAACTCTGGGGTAGGTACTGTGATCTCTGGGTTTTAAATGAGAAACAGACACAAATTAACTGATTTGCCCATGGTCATTTAAGTGGCAGAACCTAGGATTCAAACCCAGGCACTTTGGCTCCTATGAAGAATCCACGGAAGAGCCACCAATTAATTCTGGATGGTACTTGCACTTTATAGTCAGAGTTACAAATCTGTACTATAATTACTCAAATGAAGAAACTTCTGTATTCTCTAGATTATGGGGAATTTGAAATATTTCTCACTGTACAAAGTAAAAAATGTAGCACCTTCTCCACTGCCATCCCCATCCCCCACATGTTAATCCAGATTGGAGTGGGGAGGAGAGAGAAAAAGAAACCTATTTTTGTATCATTTGTAACGTGTAAGTAATGAATGTAATTTGTAGGTTGGGGTCTGTAGGTGTTCAGGCGCTCCAGAATTTGGGATTGGCCAATTAGCAGTAAAGGTTTTCCTGCCTTTTGGAGGTTAAACTAGGCTTAGCATCCAGTCCTGAAGTAGTCTCACTTTCAGACCAGTGTCCAAAATCTAGCCTAGAATTCAAATAATTTACAGTCTGTATGTTTGTGGGGTTTTGTTTGTTTGTTTGTTTTCGGCTTTGTATTTTTGTTTTTTCTTTAAGGGAGCAGTTGATGATTAGCATGATTTTTGTGTGTATACAATTAGTGTGTGTGTGTGTGTGTGTGTGTATGTCTGTCTTAGTTTGTCACAGGGCTGCTGATGCAAAGCACCAGGAGTGGGTTGGCTTTTATGATGGGAATTTTATTAGTGGAAAATCTTACTGTTCTGAGGTCATGAAATGTCCAAAACAATGACCATGGGAGATGCTTTCTCAC
>PVKH010040465.1:0-11057 GCA_004027955.1 Chaetophractus vellerosus | reverse complement strand
CCCTTTTTTCCATTCCAGTGGCCCCATCCACAGCCCCACTTCTGTCTCCATTTTCTTCTCATGGAAATTCAAAACCTCATCCATCAATTCCTGTGCTTCAGCCATCACCTCTATGAGGGTGCTTCTCAAATCTTCATCTGCAGCCCAATCTGAGTGCTGCTTCTACCATGTGGAGCAGCTATAGCAAGAAGCAATTTTCTTTCTTCCTCTTTGTACTGATAGCTTTTTGTCACTCTACTGTCTCTGTTGTCTGCTCCTTGTATTATTCAATGTAGCCATTTTCTATTCTTTCCTTATAGTTCTTATTTCTTTGCATACCTGTCATGCTTGGTATGGATGTGTTGAAGAAATGGAATTTGAGAGGATGTATGGTAATTTGAGATACTTACAGGATTGGGTTAAGAACAAGAAATTTAATAGTTGTAGAAGGATGTGATGATGCAGTGGGAACTGCAGTCAGCCTTGTAAAACGTACTATGAAAGGGGACAGACCTGGGTTGTATGAAGTTTCACCTACTCAATCCTTATTTCCATGTCATTGTCTAACTATTAGGATATTAGTATTTACTGTTCATCTTTTCTACAACTAGAGAAGAATTTTGGAGGAGGAGCAAAGGTTTTTTTTCCCAAAATCTAATTTATATAATTTTTCAGAATGATATTAATAATTTAAAATTAGGGATATGTCCATATTGGATAATTTTCCAGGACCACATAGTATCCAAAACCTATTTAAATTGAATTGAAATATTATTTTAGGTTTGGTACATCGTTAGTTTGTCTACCAAGCTACCCCTGTAGTTTTCATTGACTACTGCAAAAACCTCCTAACTGGTCTCCTCATATCCACTTTGTTTTCCTTCTCCCACTCTACCCAAAGTCATTTTTGCATATTGACAATAGAGGTATTTTTATTTTTAAAAATATCTAATTATTTCACTGACTACTTAAAATACTGCATTGCCTTCACATTGCTCTGGATAAAGAGCAAGCCTCTTATTGTGGCCAGTTAGACCTGCGTGGCCTGGTCCCTCTCTGCCTCCAGCCTGTTTCAGACAGTACTCTCAGGCATGCATATTCTCTTTCTCACACTGGGAACGCACTTTTTTTTTTTTATGTGTACTCTCCTCAAGCCTCTCTCATATCTATTCTTCCTTTGGAATTCAACTCAGTCATCCATTCCTCAAGGAAGCCTCTGACTTTCCTAACTAGGTCTCTTCCCCCTATTATAAGTCTTATGACAACATCTCTTTCCTTTGTAGCATTTCTTATGATTATAGTTTTATATTTACTTGTGAGTCTTTCATTATTATTAGTCTCTTTCACTGGATCATAGCTTCACAGCTCCATGCTTGGTTTTGCTCCCCATTGCATCCCATTGGCTAGCATGATGCCTGGCATATAGGATGTGTTCACTCTATTCTAGTTGGGTGAATGAATGAATGGATGATGAAGTGTTTGTTTATATTAGCTAAAAGGAAAACAATTCTGTAGAACTTTAGTGATAAAGCTTGCAAGCGTTCTTCATTTATGACACTCTGAAGACAATAAAGGATTCTTCCAATTTTATACCTGTTATATATATTGTGGAGTATTAGATAATTAAATATAGTAAAGTGAGATATCGAATCTCAGGGTAAGAATAAAAATCAAATGTCACATAGTCCAGGTTCTCTCTAATGAGTCGTGTAACAGGGTCTTAGCTTCAACAGAGGCACCTCTGTTTTTTAAGTTCTTCATGTTGAGCCAAAATTGGCCTGCTATGTTTTCTATGTATTAGGCTCAGTTTCTAAAGTAACACTTAGTAAGCTTGTCTTCCGTCCATATGGAGCCCTTTCAGATGAGTAGACAACTAGCTTTATTTCTCCCAACTCTTCCCTTCAAACACTGTGCTCCTGCCATGTTGGTTCTGGAAACAGCTGAGCCTCGTATTTCTCCTCCAAACCTTCATACATACGGTTTCAATCTTTGGAACAATTGTTTTTTCACACCCACAAATCTGCTCCAACTCCTCCTTATCCTTTATGTCTCATAAAGGCCCCTCTGCTCCACCTTCACCGCCCCCCCCTTCCCCAGGTTATGTTAGTTGTCCCTTCATTGTGCTCCCACAGCTCCGTTTCATCTCCTAAAGTAGCTCATAGAAATTTTATTATTATAAGGGATTTTTAATCTGCTTACACAAGAAGGGAGACCACATCTTACCCATGCTCATCACTGTATCCTCCACTGTCTGCTTAGCTCTGAGATGGACATGTAGTAAGTTTTCACTACATTTTTTATTGGATACATTTGAAAACATAAATTTTACTGTTCTCCCCATCCAGCACCACAGGTTTTGTTTGTTTGTTTGTTTTTTAGCTATTGGCATAGTGGTATGTGATTTCACCATCTTCTGGATAGTCTCTAGCTTATCAGCGTCTCTCCTTAAGAGAGGCATTGAGAATAAATCAGTCCTCCAAGCATTACCTTGACTATATGAAAGATATCATCTCTGTAAATTTTATAATCCGCTGCCACGGACAGGGCAAAGCCGCCACGGGCAGGGCAGGTTGCCCGCAAACGGAGTACAGCCAGCCACCCGCGAACTGAAACGGAGCCAGCCATGAATGGGAGCAGAAGCCGCCCACAAGCGGGGCAAAGCTGCTTGCGCGTGACCGGTCTTGGCGCGTCACCACAACGGGGGGAGACAAAGTGGACAGAGAGGAACACAAGAATGGACACACAGCAAAAGCAAGCAGAAAGGGCGGGGGGGAATGTAATAAATAAAAAATAAATCTTTAAAAAAAAATTTTATAATCCTCAGAAGTTTTTATGCCTAGGAGCAATATTCCCTGTTCTCTTTTGTTTGTGAGCTAATTTTTGTTCTGTGGGGGTTATCAGTTTATCTTAGTATGCTTTTTTTTAAAAAAGGGTGTTAATGAAGGGAATTTAAAGAGATGGTGTTTTGGAAACAGTATTTAATTTTCTCAAGCTGTTAAGCTGTCCTCCGGGTTGTTAACTACTGTCTACAGGAAAACTAATGGTCAGAAGTTATCCTTTTCTGAATGCCTGTCTTGATTTTTGTCAAACAGTTCATTACAGTTTCCTGCCCTTTTCAGTAACACATTTGGAAAGGAGGCAAGTGTTTCAATGATATATGGTGTTTGGTGGGGGTTGGGGGATGGTGAAGAACTTCCTGATTTTTGTTATTTGGATGGGTATAGAAAAGCAAACAATTTTTATAGGAGACTATATATAATGGTAGAATAGGGAAGATGTTTTGAGCTTGAAGAGATAGGGAGTTGAAGAAAGAGAAAAATGTAAGAGTTGAGGGGAGGAAAAAGATGGTGAAAGAATATCAGGGAGAGGGATTGTAAAAAAAAAAAATTTATTTTATTTTTTTATTTTATTTTATTTTTTTTTTTGAGGTACAGGGGCCGGGATTGAACCTAGGACCTTCTATGTGGGAAGCCCATACTCAACTGCTGAGCCACATTGCCTCCCAGGATAGTAATTTTAATAGCTATTGTTTGCTGATCACCTATCCTGTTCTTCCAGGGTGTTATGTGCGCTGTGACCCTCAATTTGCAAAAGAGGTGAGGGAAACTAGTGAATGGCAGCCTGTCTGGTTCTAAAGTTGCAGTGTTCTAATTTGACTTAGCAAATTGTTTAGTTTTATATGTGAGATGAAGTAGATGGAGAATAATTTATAGTAAAATGGATAACAGTATGTGTAGTCTAGAGCCAGTTGGCCTGGGTTCAAATCCTGGCTCTGCCAAGCTTCTTATCAACCTCTAGTTGTGGTACCTTGGGCAAGTTGATTGATTTCTCTGTTTGCCTTAGTCTGAAAAATCAAGATAATGTGGTACCTTCCTCTTAGGGTTGTTGTGCACTAATTTAGTTAATATATAGTAAAACACTTAGGACAGTTCCTAATATATAGAAAGCATATATAAGCATATGCCATTGTCATCATGATCATCATTATTAGTTTGTATGTGGGCCCCCCGTGTAAAGTCCTATCTCTAAAAAGTTTGAGGAAGATGTCAAGACTGTTACCAGAGCCACTTCACCAGTGTGACTGGATCAGACCTGTCTCAGGGCTCACCTCATGGAGTTTTTATTTACTTGTGTCATCATATCCCTCATCTCTAACTGTGCCCTTCGCCAACACACACACACACATACACACAAACGCACACACATACACAGCCTCACCTTCCTCTTTTCCTTTTCTAGTCTTGTCAATTTAGACCTTCTCTTTAATATTATTATAAAAAAAGAGAAGAATGAAGATTCACTGTAAGTAATACATAAAGATCTAGTAGCATAAATTAAATTTGCATTGCAAAGCAAAATATTTAGAAATAGCTCCCATTTTATGTTTTCTTGTTCCTGAATAGGATGCTTCCTATCTGCCCTGAAATTCAAGTCCTTAAGATTTAAGTGGTTTGTTACATGATAATAAAGAGTTTTGGACATTTCTTTCTTTTTTTTTTTTTTTTTAAAGATTTATTTATTTTATTACATATCTCCCCTTCCCCCCGCTGCGGCGACGCGCCGAGAGTGGTCACTGCGCAGGCGCGGCCCTCCCCGCCCGTGGGTGGTCTCTGCGTCCAATCACGGCCGGCCTTCAGTTCGCGGGTGGCTGGCTGTGCTCCATCCGCGGGCGACCTGCCCTGCCTGTGGCGGCTCCTGCCATGTCCGTGGCAGCTTCTTGCCCTGCCCACGGCGGCTCCGGCCCGCCCGTGGCGGCCTGCCATTCTCAAGGCAGCTAGGAGAGGTCCCCGGGAATCGAACCCAGGGCCTCCCATGTGGTATGCCGGCGCCCCATCCACTGGGCTATCGAGTCGGCCCCAGGACATTTCTTTCTGATGGTTGTTTCTGTTCTGATGTAGCTTAATTTACCTTAACTTCTTTTTCCTGGAAAATTAGAACTTTTCAAAAACCACTAACCTCTCTAGCTTGCTGAAGTTTGTTTACTTAGCAAGGAGAAAATATAAGAAGTAGAGAAAGCTATAGCTGTTCTTTGCAGAGAACCTGAAGATCTGTCTTATTTTGAAACTAATGAAGGGTTAGAAGGGACCTTAATTACTGTTTGAAGGCTTGAGGGGAAAGATTTTTCTTAAGTAATGGACTAACTCTTTAATTTTGGCTGTTAATTTTGGTTATGTTAACTTAAATTGATTCATTGTTCAAAACTCATCAATGAAGTCTTAATGAGTCTTTGAATATTATACTACTGGTTTTTAATGTTTTTTTCACTAAATTTAAGAACTATATTTGTACATTTTTATTTATGCTATAATTATATAATCTATTTGCTTAGTGCTAATGAACATGGTTCTAAAGATAAATTATAATATATTGCCCATAGTTTTCCTTTCCTTTAATTTTCTTAGAAAGATGTCATTTAATCCTTATATGGCAACAATTTTCAATATTTAAAAAAAATTCCTGGAAAGTATTCCTAACCTCATTGGTAGCAGAAATAATATTTTCAATTCTCAGAGCAAAAGATATGACATTCTAAGTTAAAGCCTTATTATTGCCAAGAATGATAATGCTTTGCTTTAATCCTTTCATTCTCTGAGTTTCTTCTCTACCTGTGAAGACAGATGCAGTTTTTGACCACGCCCCCTTACCACCATCACCACCAAATAATAGCAGTTTATCCACTCCTACAATTTGTTTCAGTTGTTAACTACCATAAAGCAATTTAAAACTATGGGTTTTAAAGCTTGTGAGGTATGATCTATACCATGGGAAGACTCAGAAAGAGGGGGGATCCACATCATCAAAACTCACAATTTGAGATTGTCACTTTTAAAACCAGCCACGGGTTTCTCTAGTTGTTCCTGAATTCATTGCTTCCTCGTATTTACTTTCCTGTCTGTATTAGTCAGCCACAGGGGTGCCTTTTGAAATATACCAAAAATTGGTCGGTCTTTATAAAGGGTATTTATTTGGGGTAGAAACTTACAGTTACCAGGCCACAAAGCATAAATTTCTTCCCTCACCAAAGTCCACGTGTTGGATCAAGACAGCTGCCGACGTCTCCAGTGTTCAGGCTTCTGGGTTCTTCTGTTCCTGGGGCTGCGTTTCTCTCTGGGCTTAGCTTCTGTTTCCTCCACAAGTTCAGCTGTAGACCGTGAGGCTCTCTACGCTTTTGCGTCTCTCCACAAGGCCAGCTGTAGACTATCGGGGAAACGGCTCACTTGTCTTCTCCTGGAGCGCTCCTTTCCAACATCAGAACTGCTTCTCAAATCTCTGCTTCTACAATCTCTGTCTTTTGTCTTGCCTTTTATACTTGAGACCACACCCACCGAGAGGTGGGGCTCAACACCCCAGGGACGAGGCAGTTAATGCCCCAATCATAAACCAATCATGCCCAGATGAACAGACCAGTTTACAAGCATGATTCAATTTATATTTTTGAAATTCATAGTTACATAAAAATGTCAAACCATTGCACTGTCCTAACCCTGATGTTTTCTATTCTCTCCCATTGTCCAGTTTTAGAAATATGGGCATGCTTGCAGCAGTTTCTAACTTGATCTCATTGATCCTGTGAAAGTATATTAATCTTCTTTCTTTACTTGTTGGCAGGGGGCTAGTCCACGACAGCCGGCATAACCTCCAGTTGAGAGGCTTGGTAGTGCTACTTATTTCTAAAGCAGCTGGGCCCAGCAGTGTCAACGCTTCGTGTCAGAACTATGACATGGTCAGTGGGATCTATTCATGGTAAGAAGAAATTAATCTTTTGACATGGCTCTCTAAATTGTGTTTCCTTTTAATGAACAGTGGTCAATGGAAATCACTGTTACTTTGTCATTCTCTGATTCAAAGATAGATTGAGATTTTTTTTAAAAGGTTTTTATTGTTCCTAACAATTTTACCCAGGTAAATTTTCCCAGATATTTGTACCAAACACTTTCATTTCTACCTACAAATATATATATATATATATATATATATGTATAGATAGATAGATAGATAGATGGATAGATATCCTTGTGTCTCTGTAGAGACTTCTATGTCACTTGGTCCAGGAGTTATGATTTTAAACCTACTCAAAATGATAGCTAATTACATAAATAATGATGTGTGACTTCAGTCCGATATCATTTATTTGATTTTATTTACTTTTATCATGAAGAAGTTTATCCTGAAGTTACTAGAATAAACAACTTTTTACATCCCACACATTTATTTATTTATTTTATTTATTTATTTTTTTAAAGATTTATTTATTTTATTACATATCTCCCCTTCCCCCCTGCTGCGGGGACGGGCCGAGAGTGGTCACTGCGCAGGCGCGGCTTTCCCCGCTTGTGGGCGGCTTCTGCGTCCGTTCACGGCCGGCTTTCAGTTCGCGGGTGGCTGGCTGCGCTCCATTCGCGGGCGACCTGCCCTGCCCGTGGCGGCTTTTGCCCTGTCCGTGGCAGCTTTTTGCCCTGCCCACAGCGGCTCTGGCCCGCCCATGGCGACTTGCCATTCTCAAGGCGGTCTGCCCGCTAGGGGAGGTCCCCGGGAACCGAACCCGGGGCCTCCCATGTGGTATGCCGGTGCCCTATCCACTGGGCTATCGAGCCGGCCCCCATCCCACACATTTAGATTAAAAAATAAATTTGTAAGTATGTAATAGTTTTGCGGCATAAAAATTTTTAAATTTTCCAGTTTTGTTTTAAAATCACTGCATTTATCAGCAATAGTTTTATCTAATCCTGTAGTATGCTTGGTGCTGTGTTGAAAGCCTTTATAGAATTAACACTCTGCAGGTGGAATTTGGCATGAGAAATTATTTATTGTACCTTCAGAGATCAGGGACATGAATTTTTCCTCACAAAAACAAGCATTTCTGATTTATGGCTAATTGAACCTTGCTGATTTACTTTAAAATCAACCCTCATCTTAGATTTTTTTTATTCCTAGTTGTCTGACCCATGAAATTTCTTCCTTCTATAATATATAGAGATGACTGTTGCTCATCAGCTATGAAATCCAGTGAGCCTTCCTTATTAACAAGCAAGCACAGAAGATTATTATGATGGCTACAAAGGGCCCCTCTTCCAGCCTATATTTATCCATACAAGTATCTGGACTGGAAGGGATATCTTGGGATCACTTTTCATTTCTACTCACTCTGAAATAATTTATATTTGTTTAGTGTGTCCTAAGCTCTTGATCATTTTATGACAGTTATACCATTTGATCCTTAACAATAGTGGTGTAATGTAGGAGTTGTTAGTATACTTAGTTTTTTCTTGAGAAAACAGATTCAAAAATCTTGAGACTTTTTCAGAGTGATAGAGTTGACAAATGGGAAAGTTGAGGCTCTAACTGTAGTTCTCTTCACTCCAAATCTTGTGTTTTTTTGTTTGTTTGTTTGTTTTTCTTGATTCGATTCTGCTTTTTTAGTCCATTTCAAAGACTTATTTTTACTTATAGATTAGTTTGGCCATTACATTAATATGCAAAAAAAAAAAAAAAAAGATCTTGCTTCTTGCAAGAATGTCTTGGGAAACTTCTGAATGGAAAGCAACATGGCAAATCTTCTTTAATACATGTGTATCCTACCCCAAAATCTGTTTGAATTAGAGGGCAAAACTTTACCTTTTACATTTTATAGAAAACTCTTGGCTTGAAATAACTAGAGAAAATACATAAAAATCTATAATGAATACCAATGACCTCTTAGCCTCTGGAAAGCAGACCTCACATTACCTTGTATCTCATGTATCCCATGTATCTCTGTTTCTTTTTAGGAATTCCATTGATTTTCTTTCAGTCTGCTGACTTTGACCCTGTTAGATTGGTCAGTCATCTGCTCTTGCATCTGCAACCTCTAATGAACACCAGCTATGGTTTATTATCCCCAGTCCTAAAATAACTCTTAGAAAGTATTTCTATGTCCTGATACATGATAGGTGCTCAATAAACATTGGTTGCATGAACAAATCATCCCCATTTTACAGATGACAAAACAATACCAAGCTTAAGATTTGTCCTGTAGGTAGGAGGTCAGAAGGTTGGTATTTAAATCCAATTTTTACTCTAAAGTTTGTGCACTTTCTTCTATGCAGTGGTTATTATCTGTATGTGCATGGTGCACTGTGATGTAACCTTGTGTCTCTAATTTCTTACCTAGTCCTCTATCAGTCAGCCAAAGGGGTGCTGATGCAAAGTACCAGAAATATGTTGGCTTTTATAGAGAGTATTTATTTGGGGTAAAAGCTTAGTTACAAGGCCCTAAAGTGTCCAACTCAAGGTTACTTCCTTACCAAACTCTTGGCACGTGTTGAAGCAAGATGGTGGACGACATCTGTAAGGGTTCAGCCTTCTTCCTCTTAAAGCTCCATGGGTCCAGCTTCTTCCAATCTCAGCTATAGGCTGGCATAAGGCTCTCTCTTCCCAGGGCTCGTGTTTATGGAACTTTCTCTCTTCCTCAGTGTTCTTCTGTGTATCTACTTCTTATGTGTGTCTCCTTGACTGAGAATCTGTCTATGTAGCCCACAAAGGGGGCCGAGGAATGAAACTGAGTAGCCCTAATGACATGGTTGAATCAAAGCCCTAATCTTAACATATTTTAATCAAAGGCATCTCAGCTGAATCTAATACAATCAAAAGGTATGATATCCAGAGGAACAGACCAGTTTACAAACATAATCAAATATCTTTTTTTGGAATTCATAAATAATATCAAACTGCTATACCCTCTAAGAAACATTGTATTGCCCTCTGAACCTTCACCGGAACATAACACATTTGGTAGTTGGTCTTTGTAATCTGAGCAATTAATTGTAAAGAACTTTGCAAAAGAGTAGGTATACATTATGAACATCAGAATTTACTTTTTTTTTTTTAAGATTTATTTTATTTATTTATCTTTCCCCACCCCTTGTTGTTTGCACTTGCTGTGTCTGTTCGTCTTCTTTGTTTCTTTAGGAGGCACTGGGAACCAAACCCAGGAGCTCTAGTGTGGGAGGGAGGCGCCTAATCACTTGAGCCAGCTTCGTTCCCTGCTTTTTTGTGTATCTCATTATGTTTTTCCTCTTGTGTCTCTGGTTGCGTCACCTTGTTGTATCAGCTTGCCACACCTGCCCGTTGTGCCAGCTCAGTGTCCTGCTCATCCTGTTTAAGAGGCACTGGGAACCTCTGCTCCCTGCTTTGTTGTGATTCTCATTATGTTTTTCTTCTTGTGTCTCTTGTTGCATCATCTTATTGTGTCAGCTTGCCACGCCTGCCCGTCGCACCAGTTTGCTGTCTTCTTTAGGAGGCACCGGGAACCGAACCACGAACCTCCCATGTGATAGGCGGGAGCCCAGTTGCTTGAGCCACATCTGCTTCCTGAGAACTTTTTAAATAACATAGATGGGTCTCCTACCCCGGTGTATAGAATCCACAATTACATTTAGTGAATAATTCTGGTGAGGTTCCAGGCTATTTTCTTGTAATCAGACTTGATGTAGCAAGTCATTAGTGATGCTTGGATGTTTAACACACTTGTTGATATGAAAAGTAATTTGGCGTAGTACTCTGAGAAGCCATTAATTTGTTTCTTTATCCCTGAAGTCATTTGTTTGTCTCCTGCTTCTTTAATTGTTCATGTGTAACTTTTGCTGGAGGCTTGTATCTATAATGCTACAGTGAATTATTTAACATTTGAGGGAAGTACTGATTTGGAAGCATTTTAATTCACCTCCAAACTACTGGGATTTACATTGTTGCTGTTTTTCTCTCACAAACTTGACTTTGATGCCAAGTAATGGGACCTGAGTAAATTACCCAAGGGACCAAAAGTGAGTTAGGTGACCTCTTTTTTTGGCCTAAGGATATAACTGGTGCTGTGGATATGCCTAGTGAACTTTTCATATAATGGCTGACAGAAGCAGAATGTGGGCTAAAATGTGATAACTACATTTTGAAAAATAAGGAAGAGAGCCACATTTATAAAAATCCTATGTAAGCATCTGCCATAGCCCCTTTTTTTTAAAAGATTTATTTTATTTATCCCACCCACCTCATTGTGGTCGCTGTCTGCTCTCTGTGTCCATTTGCTGTGTGCTCTCTGTGTC
>PVKH010040464.1:0-11068 GCA_004027955.1 Chaetophractus vellerosus | reverse complement strand
TAAATATAAATAAATAAATAAATCTTAAAAAAAAAAAAAAAAGTACCGAAAGCAAAAAACTGCCAACCAAGAACTCTATATCTGGGAAAACTGTCCTTTAGAACTAAGGGAGAGATTAAGACATTCCCAGAAAAACTGAGGGAGTGTGTTACCGCTACACCAATGGTACAAGAGATGTTAAAGGAAATTCTGTAAGTTGAAAGGAAAGTGAAAGTACAATAGACAATAGATGGAAACCACATGAAAAGGGTAAATATAAATGCCAATATTACTGTGTTGTATTTTTGGTTTTATAACTCCACTTTTTACTTCCTACAGGATCTAAAAGGTAAATGCATAAATGGTAATGAGAAATCGGTGGTGTTGGACTCAATGTGTAAAGTTGGGGTTTCAGAAGGTATGGGAACATGTTTGTTTATATTGTTGGAGTTAAGTTGGTATCAAAGCAAACTTTGATTTTGCTTGTTACAAATCTTTGATTGAGACTGTTACAGATTTGGGCTATTAAATTTAAGCCCACGGTAACTATAAAGAAAATATCAGAGCATATGTAATCTCACAGAGACATTAATTAGAGTACAGGTTGCCAAGGGTAGGGTCGGGGGAATGGGGAATTAATGCAAAATGGGTATAAGGTTTCTGTTTGGGAAGACAGGAAAATTTTAGTAAATGAAGGTGGTGAGGGTACCAAAACATAGTGAATATGATTAATTCCACTGAATGGTATGTTTGGGAGTGGTTGAGATGGGAAAGTTTATGTTATATATATACTTTTAAAATTGAAAAAAAAAAAAAAGAACAATAAAAGAGATGACAAAGGCAATGATACATGATCCTGGAAAGGATCTAACAAGGAAGGAGACAAGGCTGAAACATATGAAAAAACTGGAATATAGATTATAAGCTTTGTATCAAATGATAAATTTCTTGAACATGACAACTACACTTAAGGTAGATACAGGAGTGAATATTCTTGTTCTTAGGAAAAGTAGATGGCAGTATTAAGTGTTCAAGGAGCACGATGTATATGACCTACACTCAACTGTTCCAAGAATGATATATAGATGATAGACAGATAGATAGCTAGATGGATAGGTGTATATATAGAAATATGAATTGATAGACTGATGGACAGATAGAATAAAATGAATGATGTGGCAAAATGTTAAAGCTGGTGAAGCTGGGTATCTGGGGGGATAGGAGTATGTTGGAGTTCTCTGTCATCTAAGTTTGAAATTATCTCAAGGTAAAAAGTTAAAAAAACAAAAAACAGGGCCTGGGAGGGAGAAGTTCATATAATATCTCTACTTCATGAAGTGATAAGGTTGGAAGCACTCATATTTAAATGTCCAGATCCAAGTTTATACCTGAAATCTCTCAGAACCCCACAAAACAAATGTGTTTCTTTCATGAATTCACATCTCAAATGAGAAAATCTCAGCTGTAATGAACAACTCAAAGAGAAGGTGCCTGCTTATGACAAATATTCTTAAAATACTATAGGCTAGGCACATAGTGATGAAAATGAGAAATGTCCCAAATTTAAAACTATCTTAAATAATTCCCTTCAACAAATGCCTCATATGAAGGGGGGGAATTCCATATTTTTCTCCTGCAATTTCCCCCATAAGGAGTTGTGTCATATTAACAAAAGAAAGTTACTACCCAGAGCAATTTTATCTAATAGTTATGAAGAAAATCTAATGCTGATTTTACTATCAGATTTGTCACCTTTAAAGAAATTTAAAAAAATTTTCTTATGCTTTTTCCTTCACATTTAATTGATAGCTATTTAGAATGACATTTTGAAATAAAATTTTATTGAAGTATATATTCATACATGAACATATATAAACAATAAATGAATAGTAAAGTTTGTGAATTTATAAAACTAACATGCATATCATCATATAAGGCTCCCATGTATCTCCTCACCACCAACAAGGTCTTTGCTTGTTGTGAAACATTTGCCACAAATGATGAAAGAGCATCATCAAAATATCACTATTAACTTTAGCCTGTATCTTATATTTGGTGTATCTTTTCCCCTACTCAACCCAATTATTAACACCCTATATTAGTATTATACATATGTTATGGTTCAGGAAAAAACATTCTCATATTTGTCCTGTTAACCATAGTCCATCCTCTACCACTGGATTCCCTGTGTTATACAGTCTCATGCTTTGTAAAATCCATTCCTAGTGTACATTCAGTGCCTCTCATTTTCATCAGAGCTGTGCTGTCATTACCTCAGTCAATTTTAAAATGTTTTCATTACTCCAAAAGGAAAATTCCCATACACCTTTACACCCTGTATTTTTTCCTTTAGCACTGAAAAAATGTCTTCTTCCCATAGCTGTAAAATAATATTACTGTTAACTATCATCCATAAGTTATATTAGTGGTAATTTTTGTGTATCACCATATTCTTAGCACTTTGTAAAAGAAGAACATTTTTATATTTATGCTATTAACTACAATCTTCATCCACCTCCGAAATCACTGTTATACATATTTTCCTCTAGTTTTAAATGACATTCACTTCCACATACTACCCCTTTCAGCCACAATCACATTTATAACATTAAACAGTGTGTTTAATGTTGAGGAGGTCCCATTTATCTCTTTTATTTTCTTTTGTAGATCATGTTTTAGGTGGAAGGTTTAAGAAATTACCACCTACCATAAGATCTTGAAGATGTTTTCATACTTTTTTTTTCTAGGAGTTTTATGGTTGTCACTTTTATATTTAGGTCCTTGATCCATTTTTGAGTTAATTTTTGTATAAGGTGTGAGATAGGGGTCCTCTTTCTTTCTTTTGGATATGGATATCCAGTTATCCCAGCACCATTTGCTGAATAGACTGTTCTGGCTCAACTGGGTGGTGGTAACAGTCTTGACAAAAATCAATTGACCATAGATGTTCGGTTTTATTGGTCATTTTTTATGCCGGTACCATGTTGTTGTTTTTTCCACCACTGTAGCTAAGTAACATGCTTCAAAGTCAGGAAGTGAGAGTCCTCCAACTTCGTTCTTTTTAAAGACATTTTTGGCTATTCAGGGCACCTTACCCTTCCAAATAAACTTAATTGGTTTTTCCATTTCTGCAAAAAGGGCTGTTGGGATTTTTATTGGGATTACATTGAATCTATAAATCAGTTTTGGCAGAAATGACATCTTAATGATATTTAGTCTTCCACTCCATGAACATGGAATGTCTTTCCATTTATTTAAATCTTCAATTTTAGTAATGTTTTGTAGTTTTCTGAATACAGGTCCTTGGTTAAGTTTATTACCAAATATTTTATTGTTTTAGTTGCTATTATGAATGGAATTTTTTTTCTGATTTACTCCTCAGATTGCTTATCAGTAACTACTGATTTTTGTGTATTAATCTTGTATCCTGCCACTTTGCTGAACTTTTCTATTAGTTCTAGCAGCTTTCTTGTGGACTTTTCAGGATTTTCTAGATATAGGTTCATAACAGTAAGTGAACAGCAGAAAATTTACTTCTTCCTTTCCTATTTGGGTGCCTAATTTCTTTATCTAGCCTAACTGGTCTATCTAGAACTTCTAGCACAATATTAACAGTGGTGACAGTGGGCATCCTTCTCTTGTTCTTGATCTTAGTGGGAAAGCTTTCAGTCTTTCACCATTGTGTACAATATTAGCTATAAGATTTTCATATATTCAGTTTACCATACTGAGAAAAAGCTTCCTTCCATTCCTATCTTTTGGAGTGTTACTATGAAGAAAGGATGCTGCATTTTGTCAAATACCTTTTCTATGTCAATGGAGAGGATCATGTGATTTTTCTCCTTCGATTTATTAATGTGGTTTATTATACTAATTGATTTTCTTGTGTTGAATCACCCCTGCATACCTGGGATAAAACCCCCTTGGTCATGGTGTATACTTATTTTAATGTGCTTTGGATTTGGTTTGCAAGTATTCTGCTGAGGATTTTTGCACCTAT
Organism: Chaetophractus vellerosus; assembly: GCA_004027955.1. Classification (NCBI taxonomy): domain Eukaryota; kingdom Metazoa; phylum Chordata; class Mammalia; order Cingulata; family Chlamyphoridae; genus Chaetophractus; species Chaetophractus vellerosus. Next base: position 7,089 of record PVKH010040464.1, on the reverse strand, counting down.
ATTCATTAGAGGTACTGGTCTGTCATTTTCTTTTTTCATAGTATCTTTATCTGGTTTTGGTATTAGGGTGATGTTGGCTTCATAGAATGAGTTTGGTAGTATTCTTTCCTGTTCAATTTTCATGAAGAGCTTGAGCAAGACTGGTATTATATCATCTTTGAATGACTGGTAGAATTCACCTGAGAAGCCACTTGGGCCTGGGCTTTTCATCTTTTGATAACCGTTTCAATCTCTTCACTTATGTGTCCTTACATCTGAGGTGTGTCTTTTGCAGACAGCATATAGATTGTTCATATTTTTTTTTTATCCATTATATCAGTCAATGTCTTTTGATTGGGGAGTTCAAGCCATTAACATTCAATGTTATTACTGTAAAAGCACTACTTACTTCATCCATTTTATCCTTTGGCTTTCCGTTGGCATATTTTACTATTGTTTGTCTTTTCACCCTTGCTAATAATCTTCATTTCTACATTCTTCTCCAAGTCTCTCGACCTTGTTTTTTCCTTTCAGGATACAGCACTCCCTCTAGTATCTCTTGTGATTTTGGTCTTTTGGTAACATATTCTCTCAGTTTTCGTTTGTCTGTGAAGACTTTAAACTCATCCTTTTTTTTGTTTTGTTTTTTTTGAGGTACCGGGGCCAGGGAAGCTGGTACTCAACCACTGAGCCACATTGGCTGCCCTGAGTTGGTTTTTACTTTTTTTTTTGCTTGTTGTTTGTTTCCATTTTCCTTAGGAGGCACAGGGAACTGAACCCAGGACCTCCCATGTGGGAAGCAGGCACTTAACCACTTGAGCCATATCCGCTCCCCTCACCCTCATTTTAGAAGACAGTTTTGCTGGATACAGAATTCTTGGCTGGCAGTTTTTCTTTCAGTACCTTAAATACGTCATAACACTGTCTTCTCACTTCCATATTTTCTGATGAGAGGTCGGCACTTAATCTTATTCAGGTTCCCTTGTATGTGATGCTTTTCTTTTCTTTTGCTGCTTTCAGAATCCTTTATTCTTGATATTTGTCATTCTGAATAGTAGGTGTCTCGGTGTAGGTCTATTTGGATGTATTCTGTTTGGGGTACATTGTCCTTCTTGGATTTTGATATTTATGTCTTTCATAAAGGGTGGGCAGTTTTCAGTCATCATTTCCTCAAATATTCTTTCTGTCCCTTTTCCATTCTCTTTCCCTTCTGGGACACCAATAACATGTATGTTTGTGTATTTTGTATTGTCATTCAATTCCCTGAGACCCTGGTTCCATTTTTTCCATTCTTTTTACTTTCTGTTTTCCTATCTTTTCCAGTACAGATGTTCTATTCTCAATATCACTAATTCTATATTCGATCAATTCAAATCTGCTGCTATGGGCCCTCTAATGTATTTTTAATTTCATCCATTATGTCTTTTAATCCCCTAAAGCTCTGTTACTTTTCTTTGCAGGCATTCAAATTGTTCTTTATGTTCCCCCAGTATCTTTTTAATACAGTATCCTTTATCTCTTTAGTCATATTTTCCTTCAATTCTTTGAATTGATTTAGGATATTTTTGTGATTATCATTAATCAGTTTTTAAAATTGTGTGTCTCATCAGGATATTTGATTTGTTCCTTTGGCTGGGCCATCTCTTCCTGTTTCCTAGTATGGCTTGTAATTTTTTGCTGATGTCTAAACATCTGAATATGTTGATGAATTTACTCTGATGGCCAATTTCTCTCTCTTGCCTAGAGTTTTGTTTTTCTTTTTTCCACAGCTCTTCTTTGATTTTTGGTTCAACTTATTCTAAGTTTTTGAAATTGCCCAGCTTAAGTTATCAAAACTGGGGCAGGGACTCACTAATGGTACTTGGATTTTCTCCCAGGAGTTTGGGTTAAGAGAACTAAAAGTTTCCTAGCCAGCCAGCAGATGGCACTCATAGGTGAACCTTTCCACTGAGGTGTTTCTTTCAACCTCTGCTTGTCTGTGTTTCTGGTCTGGCCAGAGCCGAGATTCAAAGTGGGCTCTGCTGGCCAAATTCACTGAAGAGAAACCACTCCCCTCTCTCTGCCATACCCTCCCTTTTCCCAGGGAGAAGGACATCTGTTCTCCTCTCAATCAGCTCCACTGGGCCATGAGTTTTATTCAGGCTGCATGCCTTGATGGTGGGAGATGGGTGCCCTTCACAGCCACCATGAGGGTTTAGTAAACCACAGTTGTATTTTTGGGTTCTTCTCTCTGTCCCTTGCCCTTCTGGGGGTTGCACAGCACTGTCCTTGTCTTTTGACCCCCAAAGCAGGTCCCTCAAACAGCTTTTGGCCCTTTCTCAATTTTTTTGTGAGAAAGCTGAGCCTTGCCTGCCTATTCTGACGCTATCTTCCCAGAACCTCTAGCATGACATTTTAAAACAACTGTTTTAGCACCACCTGTCTTTTCTGCAAAAGCCTTTAGGTTTTAAAAAAGTCAAAAGACAAAGGGCCAGTTTAATCATGTTTTCCATCTTTTCAGTACTGCTACCAGTAAGTTAGGTTTCAAGAAATTGGCCCACCAGAAACATACTACTGAGTGACTAAAGGGTGACTGTGAATATAAAAAATAGAAATGGGCAAGGACTGGGATGGAGAATGGCTTTGGAGACTTACATAAGATCAAGAAAATGTCTCATAATTCTCTAAATGGCCTCAGTAGGGCTCCAACTGCCAATAAAAGCTGTCTATTCTTACTTAGTAGGATGCCAACAGACTTTTCAATGTTAATAATTGAGTTTCCATCAGGAAATGAACATAATCATTTCTGAAAGCGAGAAGCCAGCTACTGTCAACTCTCCCAAATAATCTCTTTCCCTTTTGCATTGAGGTTGGCACTTTTTGAAGCTGTAGCTACCATAATAATATTATAGGGCTAGATAACAATCACTTTCATATCTGGCCATAAAGCAAGTACTATTACACGGCTAGATGTTTTCATTGTAGGACATTTTTTCACTGATCATTTTAATCTTCCCTTTAACAAGATGACTTAATATTTAATTGCAGTTGTATCTATAAATTAGAAGTAAATAGTAAATTAACTCAGGTTCTGAGGACAACTGTAAAAATTAGTTGACTACTTCTGAAAACCTACATTTATTTTTTTCAGATGTCATCAATGACCCAATCAATTTCTTCCCTATATTAAAATTTTTAAAAAATTATAGAAGTAACATTTGCTTATACAAAATGTAAGTAATACAGACGTGTCAAAACAAAGCCTTTCCCTTTCTTTCCTTTCTTCCCATACAACAATTTTTGAATGGATATTTCCAGACTTTAGTCCATTAAGAACCTATTATTTTCCTTCTTGGATATCTATTTCAAACATTTAGCTTAGGAATGGAAACTTGAAACACACTAATCACTTTAAATTACTGACATTTCAAAAGCATAAATCAGACACAAAATTGTTTACATGTCTCAAATGTTAAGCACTAAGGGAGGTGGCAGTGAAATTAAACTTAAAAATTGAAGGAATCCAATGATAGGAATTTCAAACTGTTCATATTAATGTGCCAGCACCAGAAGGTAGTCCTGGGCTGGCAGCCAGAGGGCAAACTTGACTGAATGAAACATTACCTGCTGAAAGGAGTCTTCAAACAATGTTTTTCTTGTTACTGTAATCTTTATGTGCTGTGGCATGGCCAGTTGCTGAAATACAAGAATGACTTAAGTCAACTCTGCATTAAAAGGGCCTATCAAAAAACCAAAAGGAGGAAGTTTTATTTACCTTTATCTTTGCGTTCAGAAACAAGTAGACTATAAATGTGAATTTGTATTCAATAATGTTAACCATGATGTATTTGGGAACATTAATAGTAATTATAGATTATTTAATAAGTATATGAAAATAGAAGAATACAAGGACTTACATGCAGAAGTGCTTACTTATTAAAATGGGTCAAATAAATCTTTACTTAATTTATTTTCAAAAGGCTAACTCAGATTCTTCTTACTTACATGAGCCTGGTAAATTACAAAAGCTTGAAGTTTAAAAATAGTCATCACAGTAACATTTTGAGTAGGACATTTATTTTATTTAGAACTTATAGAGAAACTTAATTCAGTAAATAATAGCACATTAAAAATAATTGATCACATCTGGGAAAAACATTCTCAATATAACCTCATATATATTTATCAAAGTGCTACTAATCATTTATATCAAATGGTGAGTTATAAAGGGGCTAGAACTAATTTCTATATTACAAAATGTTTTAATTTTTTGTGAAGGTTTTTGCAATCAGTAAGTAATGGGCACTGCAGAAAGAGTAACAATGTTTTCTTATTCAAAAAACTTCAAATTTAGTCTCCTACAAATTCTTACTGATAAGTCTATTTCTTTGCCGTAATAACAGGGGAAAGAGATTCGCATGTTTCCTTTTTACATGTATTTTTTTAATGGGTTAACTATTTTCACCATTATCGTATAACAAAGAAACATAGTAAGGGAGTAAAGAAATCCAGTCCCAATACTAACCTGACACCAGAAGCGGAAATACTGAACCTTTGCCTTGAAGTCCCGAACATAGGCTATCTGAGGTCCATTGTCTCTGAGGAAGAACGATGATTAGAATGACAAACATAGCTATGCTTGTAAGAGAGAATATAGCAGACACCAAAAAAACCCCACAAAAACAAACAAACAAAAAAACAATCCTCACTCCCTTTAGTACTCAATCAAATACAAAAATATCTTGGTGAAGTATACCCCTAACACAATCTTCATTAAAAAAAAAATATTTCCCTATGATTATTTCTGAGAGACAGAATTTTGATTTCATTAAAACCACTGTTGTGTAGAAGAACGCAAAAAAATGAACACAGCAAGAACAAGCAGAAAGGGGGGGGATATGTAAAAACAAACAAACAAACAAACAAACAAACAAAAACACTGTTGTGGGATTTTCTGTTATATACAGCCAAACCTAATACTAACTAGTTAGCCTGCAGTGCTAGCTAAAGTTTCTGGCTGAGAACTCTGTCTACCACTATATCTATTCTCTCGGTCTTTAAACCTGACTCCTTGACATTTAATTAGGCAGATTGCCACCTAGGATAAAGACTACATTTCCTGGTTTAGTGGTGTGACTGAATGCTAAGTAACAACCTGAAGGAAACAAAGAAAGCTCTTTAAAGAGAGCTGAGATAGGTGGAAAGGGATTTGATTCTTGTTGTTGGTGCCAATTTGCCCTTCCTCCATATTCTAGCCTGGAATATGACTATGATAGTTAAAGACTCAGCACCTTTCACAGACCATGATATGACCATGAGAGTGCAGGCCATGCTCCTGAATGTTAGAACAGAAAGAAAGGAGCCTAGAGCACTGATAACACCATGAAGCTTCCAAGGTAGCCATGGACTTCATACTACCACACTACTTGCTTTTTCATCTGGGTGACTTTTAATTTCATTTTCTAATTGTTTATTGTTAAAACATAGAAATATATTTGATTTTTTAATATTGACTTTGTATTTTGTGACAATGTTAAATTCACTTATTAGTTCTAGCAGATTTTTGTAGCATCCTTAAGATTTTCCCTACATACAATCATGTTATCAGAGAAAATAGACAGTTTTACTTATTTCTTTCCAATTTATATACCTTTTAGATATTTTTCTTGTCTCACTGCACTGGCTAGGACTGCCAATATGATGTTGAATAGAAGTAGTGACAGCAGATATCCTTGCCTTATTCTCAATTTTATGGGGTATGTCATCATTAAATGTGATGTTGGTTGTAGCTTTTTTATAAATTCCTTTCTCCGGTAAGAATGTTTCCAAGTTAGTTGAGTTGGTGGCATATTTTGTGAAATGCTTTTCCTGAAATGATCGTGTGATTTTTCTCCTTTCTTCTGTAATGTGGTGAATTACATTAATTGATTTTTGTATGTTAAACCAACTTTGCATTCCTGAGATAAACCCCATGATCATAGTGTAGTATTCTAATTTGCTATTTCCTGAAATATTTTTTATATATACATATAAAATAAAGAAACACAATGAGTATACCATCTCATATCTATCGCTAGAATGGCTATTATTTTAAAAACAGAAAACTAAAGTGCTGGCAAGGATGTGGAGAAATACAGTCCAGATCCCTCACACATTGTTGGTGGCAATGGAAAATGGTGCAGCTGCTATGGAAAAAGTTTACTAGTTCCTTAGAAAGTTAAACAGAGAACTACCTTATGAGCAGGCAATCCCACTTTTAGGTATTTATGCTCCCAAAGAATTGAAAACAAAGACTCAAAACAGATTTTGTACACCATTGTTTACAGCAGCATTATTCCCAGTAGCCCAGTAGCCAAAATTCCCAGCATTATTCCCAGCAGAAAAAACCCAAATGCCCATCAACAGATGAATGGATAAACAAAATGTGATATACACACACAATGGAGTATTAGTCATCCTTACAAAGGAATGAAGTCCTGATACTTGACACCACATAGATGAACTTTGAAGACATTATGTTGAGTGAAATAAGTCAGACAAAAACTGACAGATATTATATGATTTTACTTATATGAACGAAAGAGCTAGAACAGGCATAAGCATACAGACAGAAGGTAAAATACAGGTGGGGGAAGGAAATGGGAAGTTAATGTGTAATGGGTGTTAGGTTTCAGTTTGGGAGGGTAGGAAAGTTTTGGTAATGGATGATAGTGAGGGTAGCACAACATTGTGAATGTGATTAATCCCACTGAATGTTATGCTTGAGGTGTTGAGATTGGAAAGTTTATGTTGTTTATATGTTTCCACAATATTAAAAAACAGAGCAACTAAAGAGACAATGTCAATTAAATGCAAACTTGATCCTTGATGGGATCTAGCAACAGAGGAGAAAAGGCTCAAATGGGTATTATTGGGACATGTGAAAAATTGGAATATAAACAGAACTTTATATCAATGTTAAAGTTCTTAAACTTGATAACTGTACTTAAGGTGGTTATATAACTGAATATCCTTGTTCTATGGAAATGTATATGGAAGTATTATGTGTTCAAGAAGAATGATGTATATAACCTACTTTCAAATCTTTCAGAATATTGATAAATAGATTATAAACAGACAGATGGACAGATG
>PVKH010040463.1:0-11070 GCA_004027955.1 Chaetophractus vellerosus | reverse complement strand
TCTTGGTGAAGATGATGTGAACATTGTTGTAAGGATTTAGAATATTACGTCAACTTAGTTGATAAGGTAGAGGCAAGATTTCTCTGTAGCATGAGATGCTGTTTGATAGCATTTTACTCTCAGACTTCTTTCAAAGTTAGAACCAATCGATGTAGCAAACTTCATTGTTGTCTTATTTTAAGAAATTGCCACAGCCACCCTAACCTTTAGCAAACACCACCCTGATCAGTCAGCAGCCATCAACATCAAAGCAAGATCTTCCACCAGCAAAAAGATGACAACTCACAGAAGGCCTGGATGATGGTTAGCATTTTTTCTCAAAGTAATTTTAATTAAGCTTTGTACATTTTTCAGACATAATGCTATTGCACTTAATAGACTACAACATAGTATAAGCAACTTTTATATGCACTGGGTAACCAAAAAAATTTGCATGACTTGCTTCATTGTGATATTTGCCTTTTTGTGGAACTGCTGTGGTCTGGAACTGAACTTTCAATATCTCCGAAGTACATCTGTAGTGGTCCAGCACAAGTAGGTAAGAAATAGCTATCTGAATTGAACCAGGGCTACAAGCAAGAAGTTCAAGGGAGTTGAGAATGAAAGCAGGACAATTTAATGCACAAATGAATGCCAATGAAAATCTGTAAAGGAGGATGTATTTAAAAACAATGGGAAATGATAAGATGAATGAATTTTAGCTCGAGGAGTGGCATTGCTCAGATTGTGGTACTAGAGAGAGTGAACTAGAACACTGGGAATCAGGTCTGATATTTCTATGGTTTAAATGGAAAAAAAAATACTTCCTCAACCCAGATTAAGTTTTTGTATGTAATAAGAGTTTTTAAAAGACACCAGTGTAGATAAAAGCACAATTCACATTTTTATTGAAACATATGTCAAGGCATGTTCTATTCACAGAGAGCCAAGAGCCAAAGAACAGCACAGACACGTCATTACCAAAGGTGCTGAGAAAGCCTTAAATTCTCAGCCAGTGGAATATTGAGCAGCAGTGATATTGCTAATAACAAACCCTTTAAATATACTTTGTTTGTTAAGCAGTTCTTGGCAGCGAGGTAATGATAATCTTTTGAATGTAATGAACTAGAAATTCAGGTCAAAGATATTTTCCATTCAGAATGCCTTACTTTTAATGAAGAGTTTGCATTATATAGTAAATATATATTCTTGAATTTAAAATTCAGAGGGGATAACTAAAAAACCCCATACCCCTGTCATGTCTTGATATAATTCTTAAGACTGTTCTATAAATATTGAAATATTCAGAAAGTCATTCAATTTAACATAGTGATATTTGAAATTCCTAAAACAATTACATTTAATAAAATGATCTGGTATGTTTTAGAGATGTCAGACTGACTCACTGAATATAAAAATAATTTGTCAAAATATTACTGTGAAAAGTGTTTTATGCCAAAGTTTAAAGATCCATCTTTCTATTCCATTGTACTGACACCAGTTCTTGGGGGGGCGGGGCGGGGGAGAAAAATTTTGACTCTTAGAGCATTTCCTTTTTTATTAAAAGTTTTCCTACACTAATAATCATTTTGAGAAACAATTTTATCTGAAGAGTGGAATGATTTTTCACAAATGGGAGAAACGTTGAAAGACAAGTGAAATTAGTCTGTACTAATTTATCTAAACATCTTGGGTATACCATCAGACTTTCAAATAAACCAAATTTCAACCTGAAAACTGGAGCTTTCTAATGTACACATTCTAATCTAGTGAAAGATACAAGAGGTGATCATATTCTCCAAACCATACCCTTGTTAAATGATACAAATTGATTTTTCTTGCACAAACACTTTTGAACTTCTATTTTAAACCTTCTTGATGACCCAAACTCCTGCTGTACATAAACTCTGGAGTGTTGTACTAAAGGTGTTACAGGAAAGAACATCATAGAGGAGAAAAAAAAAAGGCAGACAACTCACTTTCAGCAGGCATAATCTGTAGAACTAAATGAGCACATGGGCAGAGACACAAACTACTCTGTGTCCTCACCTTTATCCAATTACAAAAAGAAACAAAAAATGAATTAAAGAAACACCCAATGAGAAAGAAGCCGGTACCATTCCTACCCTACTACTAAGGGGATTGAGTTGCAGTTTATTCAACTTCATTAACAAGAGCACATTACAGAAAGAAGTTTGGGGAGGGGGAGAGACACACAAAATGCCCTACAACTTGTTCCTCAACACTTCAGCTAGAACATATCTCACCACATCGGCTCTGGTATAAAACAACATAATGGGGTGCCGGTTTACCACATGGGAGGCCCCGGGTCCCGGGGCCTCCTCGAACGGGCAGACCGCCTCTAGAAGGTAAGCCAATGCGGGCGGGGCACGCTGCCGTGGGCAAGGGCGGGCCGCGCACCGGTTAGCTGACTTGGAGGGTCGCCCCAGTGGGGGGAGACAAGCAGACACAGAGGAATGCAAAGAAAAAAAAAATGAACACAGCAAGAACAAACAGAAGTGGGGGATGTGTAATAAATAGAAAAATCTTTAAAAAAAAACAATGAGCATTCAAAAGACCTCTTCATTATTTTAGTCTTAAGAGATTCTGTTGTATAAAGATATACTTTGCATCTAGTGATTGAGCTTGCTCTCAGGATTTACATACCAGAAAGTTTTCATTTTCTACTTAGAAGATTTCTGTCTTTGGGTAAGCTAATGAAACTTCCTCAGCCTTCTTTTGCTCATCTGTGAGATGGACATGACATTTGCCTCCGTCATGATTGTTGTAGGGAATTTTTGAGATAATTAATGGAACTTAGCACAATATCTATTGTATAATGAGCACTCACAAATGTCACCTTTTATTATTATTCAGACTGGTATATTCTTACAGTATCTCTTCATAGTTATGTTTATCTCCAATGTTCAGATACATGCTAGGGTCCCCTTTATCATTGGAATAGCAATTGTGCTTGACCTGACCCCAAAAACTCCCCCAGTTCCATTGACCTTGCAATGAAAATTACCCTCAGAGTGATTGCTGAAAATTGGCATATTGTAAAAATAGTTCGTTTCCTACCATGGTATTTTAATTTATCTTGTCCTCCACCCCACTCTAAGCTTATTTTTTATTCTTACCACTTCTCATTTCTAATTGCAGTAAATTTTCTTTCTTATTTTTCTGCTTAATGATTATCACCTGTTCAACCCACTAGATTAGTAATTCTGTGAGGTCAGGAAGCTGCCCTTTTTTGGCCTTAAGTTCACCGATTTTCCTCTCTTATTGACTGATGTTTTGCAAGACATTCATTAAATTATTTTTTAAACGAACTAATGAATCCCAGAGAAGTTTAATTACTCAAGCCCAGCCATGAAAAGAAGTACAATTCAAAAAATAAAATTGCAGGATTTCAGTCTCAATCTTTTTTTCTGAGTATCACTTACATACAATTTTGAACTTAAATTTGTCTTTAATGCATCTACCTGAAGCCTACTCTATTCCTCAAAGAACTAGTTATTTTATAAAATTTAATAAATATAGAAATGGAAAGAGATAGGACCTACATAGGGCTTCACACTGGTGTTGGACAGAGAGTGCCCTGCACATCCTGGACAGCCAAACACTGTGACAGAGGAGTTAGAATTGAAAGTCCGTGGAGGATAGACTAAAATGCAATGACTTAGGCATATACTCCTATAATATTTCAAGCCCTTTGTGTGTACCAGTCCCCACATTAAACTATAAAATGCTTGGTGGTAAGAAGTATACATTATAGTTTTGCTTTCTGGTACCTTTTTGATAAGGAATTACTAGATCATGTTATAAAGAAATAATTTGCATTATTTATCAGAAGTCCTAGCAAGCTCTGTCACTTTGTTACCTGCTATGTGAGTTCTTTCTATCAGGGTTATAAAGAGGCTGAATCTGCCTCTAGTGAAATGTAGGAGAGAGTTGGAATTGTTAGGAACTGGAACTCGGAAACCAAACAGAACGGAACAAAGTCCACATCCCAGTTATGGAATTCACTACAGGAGTCAGCTTCAGACAGCTTACTCATCCTCTGTTAGGCAGTTCCATTAGAACAAGGAGATATTGAGACTGCCTACCCTCATGGGATTGTTTTGACGACTACAGGAAATAATGGATATAATATTGGCCCAGCGACAGGGTCTTAATGCACACACATGTACACACACTCACACTTTAGGTATTTTTAATTTACACACTCAGAGTTGTGAGGATTAAGTTAAATAGGATAACATGCCCATCAGCAGCTGAGAGGGAGGGTTCAACACATGGAAATATGAAATTACTGTGAAATAATTCTACACATTGAATATCTAAAATAAAGAGTCAGCTACTTGGTTCCAACTAACAAAATATTTTAAAATTAAGTTAGCTTAGGACAGGTACCTATCATCCCTTAAATGTTTATCATAAAATAAGACTAGAGGATAAGTAATAGTACAAAATTCATGGATATTTTGAGGACTGAGATCATGCATATAAGGTATTTGCTATAATTCCTGATGCATAAGAATATTAGCTATATTTATTATTCAGTGAATACTGCATAATAGGTAGAATAGCAGGCCACAAAGTGATTATTTGGGAAACCCAATCATGCAAATAGAGATCCTTGGATCATGTAGCTTCAGTCCTGTAGTTGTTTAAATATGGAAACACAATGGTCTACCGTGTGGTAGGTAGCACAGTACTAGCGTAAGAGTTAGATGACCTGTTTTTACAATTTGGTTTTCTCTTCACTTAACTCGATAACCTTGGGTTAGACACTTCAAATTTCTAGACTCTGCTTCATATGTAAAATGAGTTGTGCTGTGTTTTTATAATTCCTAGACCACCTCCCTCAGTGGCTCTATGTGGGACTCCCTCCTTCACCACCAGAATCTCTCTTCTGCTCCTGTACCTCATTCCTTCAGGACCTTCCAAGAAGTGACCTCAACAAATTAATGCATTTCCTCTTCTAGTTGTGTTGGCACATCCAATCCGGATTGCTAAAAATACCTGTGACTTTGTAAATACCCACCCTCACCCCCAGAGCAGAAATGTGTGAAATAGTGGTTTCAAAAAACACATAAGAACTAGAGAACATATTCTGAACATTTTAGCATCTAATATATGGAAGGCATTCTGCTAGATACTGGGGATATCAAGAAGATAGCAGAAGTCCAGTCTAGAAGAAGTAAAAGGCACAGCAATAGAATAGGCTAAGAAATGTTACTGGAGGCCATGTACAGAAACAAGTTAAACTCAAAGTTCTGCAACATTTCTCTGATGAACGAACCACTCAAGGACATGCCCTTGATTTCTAACACTAATTATATGTTACCCCAAGGCAAGTAAACATTGAAACTCTTTTTCCAATGAGCTCGCTATGTTGACTGGAGCTGTGGCTATATATGCCTAATAACCCAATCAAATACTCATAGCCTGGTGATTTATTCCACAAGCACATTAAACACCAAAGAGTACCAGACAAAATAAGTGATGAAAACATGATCCTTGCCTTCAAGAAGATTTCAATTAATAATCACTTCATATCTCAAAGCCAACTTACTCTTACAGATCTAATATTTCCTTTAATGAGTAAATGTGCCTGACATTCAACTACCTCAGCCTTAATTTCTCTTGCCCACTTTCCAGACTCTACCACAAGTGAATCATTTCCAAATTCCCATAAAGAGCTGTTCAGTTTCAGATGACCTTCTAATCATGAGCTTTGAAGCCAGAAATACCCAGGTATAGATTTCAAGTTTCTCACTTGCTTGCCAGGGAAACATGGGGCAAGATGCTTAATTATTCAGAGCCACCATTGTTTTAAAAATTAGAGATACTGCATGTAAATTTTCAGTGTTATGCACTATGCATATAGGTATAACTGACTAGATCAATTACAGCTACATAGTGGGAAATTTTGTCTGCTTTCCTGTACCAACGCATCTTCTTGCCCTCCCGAAGAAAAGTGAATTATACAGTTCATGAGTAATGCATACTGGCATACTGGTTATTCATTTTAAGTACCAATGTGATCTGTGGGACTTTCTCATTTATAGAGGAACCACGGATTCCAGAAAATACAAGTAAAAATTATTTTCAGTATCAAATGGATTTGGCTAGGTGAGATGAAAATGAAACCAGCATAGGGTTTATTAATTAATCATGCTTAGGATGGAGCGTGGCCTCCCTTGGCCTGAAATGAGATCAGGGTATTTTCCCTAAGACATGACCAAGTAATTTTCTGAACAAGGATAAATGTATTATTTTTCTATCACTCACAGTTTATAATTCTAGTAAAAGACTATCAAATTTTACTCATATTTTAAAACCTACTTAATAGTTCCAATATGATTCTAAGTTAGTGCCATAGTTTTACTAGGAATTGAAGGTGGAATCAGAGGCGTATAATTTCCAGGGACATATTTCATGGTACTTCATATAGTATTTTATTCTTTCAGCCTCACTTTACTAGCCTTTTTAATATATTGGTTGTATTATATACTGCAAGGCTCGAAGTAGATCCTAAAGTCTTCTCACAAAGACCCTGTGTATGTTATTAGCATGCTCTAATTCAAAGTACATAGAACATTTCAGGGGTCCTGGTGATTCAAACAGTGTGAGAATTGATGCTTTTATAGTGGAGAACAGTAGCTGGAAATTAACAGTGTATATTTATTTTAAAATGATTTTAGACTAGGTCCATAATGTCTTATCTACATTTCCCAACCTACCGAGTTGTGAAAACTGAAGAATTTCCTTTTACTTTTAAGTTTTTTTTTTTTTTCAAAGTAAGGAAGTTTGATCCCAAAATTCATTTAGCAGGTACACCTGGCACAGATGGCAGTAAGGCTATTCATTATCTTTATCCCGCACTTAGTGTGAACCTGCAGATGTTTTGCTGTAGATAAATCAATATGCCTAGGTGAGCTTTGGAAGTTATGCCCTCAGGATCTAGATATTAAATAGGAAGTGGGACACATGTGAAATATTTTAAAAATATTAATGAAATATAATGTGTAAAGAATACACATATACAGTTTGAATTCTCTCTTATACACACATACCATTACTGGCATCACAGAAGCCCCCTTGACTTCTAGTCACTATCCCCCTATTATCAAAGTTAATCTATGCAGATTAGATTTTTCTGTTTGTATTTTATATGAGTGGAGTCATTATAAGTGCCTTTTGTGGTTTTGACTCCTTTCAGTAAGCATCATCTATACTGATATGTGTAGCTGTAGCTCATTCATTCAAATTGTTTTATAATATTACACCAAGTTAATATACCTCAATTTGCTTATCAATTTTATCACTAATAGGCATTTTCCAGTTTTTGAACTATTATAAATAATGCTGCTTTGCAGTTTCCTTTACATGTCTTAATGAGCATTTGCAATGAGTAGAATTATTGGTCATAGGTACACATGTTCTGTAGCAAATTTGCTAAGTTTTTTTATAGTGGTCATACCAATTGATACTTCCATTTGAACAGTATTAGAGTTCTCATTCCTCAGCATCTCCACTAAAAGATGGTATTTTCTGTATTTTCCATTTTAGCCATTCTTGAGGTTAAGTGGTTTTACATGGAGGTTTTAATTTCTTTTCTCTGGTGACTAATGAAGTTAATCACCTTATATATTAGCAATTCGGACATCATCTTTGTTGACGTATGCATTCAAGATATGTCCATTTTGTCTATTGGACAGTCTTATTTTTCCCCCAACAGAGATTTTGCCATTTACTTAAGAACTATATGTTGGAAGAAATGAAGGGGACAGACCACCAGCCAGAAGCCAGGGTCCATCAAATTCTCAATTCCTAACCATCAATTTATAGGTTTCTTTAATCATGGGTATAATCAAAGATATCCTGATTGAATATATATATTTTTTACCTTTCTAGGACAATTTCAGGTTTACAGAACAATCAAGTACATAGCACATTTTTCCCAGCTACTCCTCCCTCCTATCCACAGTTTCCCCTATTATCAACATCTTGCATTAGTGTGGTACACTTTTTGTTGTTGTTACAACTGATGAGCCAATATTGATACTTTCACTAAAGTCCACCATTTACATTAGGATTCACTCTGTTGTACAGCTCTGTATGTTTTGACAAATACATATTAGGTATTCACCATTAGAGTAATATACAGAATCGTTCCACTGGCCAGTAAATCCACTTGTGCTCCACCTATTTATCCCTCCTCTCATGCCCCAACCCATGGCAACCACTGTTTTCTGTTTGCCAGGAATTCTTCATATGTTCTGGATATGTGTACTGCAAATATCTCATCCCTCTATGGGTTCTAATTCATTCTTATTAAGTGATTTGATGAACAAATTTCTTAGTTTTAATAATGCCTAATTTATATTTTAAAGGATATAACAATTTGTATTTTATTTTAAAAATTGGGGAGTCAATGTGGCTCAAGCAATTGAGAGCCTGCTTCCCACGTGGGAGGTTCCGGGTTCAGTTCCAAGTGCCTGCCAGGGAAAAAAATAAAAACAAGCAAAAACAACCAACAAGCAAAAACAAACAGAAAACTCAGGGGAGCCAACGTGGCTCAGTGATTGAGCACCAGCTTCCCATATTCAAGGTCCCGGATTCAATCCCCAGCTGTGGTACCTAAAACAAACAAAAAGAAAACCCTTAAAAAAAAAAAAAAAAAAAGAAAGAAAAACTACTGAAGGGCATTCCATATTCATGAAATAAGAGGGCAGTATTTCCCAAATTGATCTAGCAATTCAGTGCACAATCCCTATCAAAATCCCAGCTGGCATTTTTGCAGACATTGACAAGCTGATGCTAAAATTCATATGGAAATGAAAGGAAAGACAATTTTGAAAAAGAACAGAGCATAAGTGACAAAAGTGACCAAAAGAGGTACTTCAAGTTTAACAACTTTTGTGTTTCTTAGGAAACCATGAAGAAAGTGAAAAGACAACCCATACAATGGGAGATAAGAGCTGTAAGAACTTATATCCAGAATATATAAAGAACTCATAACCCAATAATAAAAGGAAAAATAACTAAAAATTGGGCAAAGGATTTGAATGCATTTTTCCAAAGAACATATAAATGTCAAAAAGCACGTGAAAAGATGCAGAATTATTAGTTTTTAGGGGACTTCAACTCAAAACCACAAAGACATACCATTTCATTCCCACTAGGATGGCTATAATCACAAAGACATACAGTAACAAATATTGGCTATGATGCAGAGAAATTAGAGCACTCATACATTGCTGGTGAAGATGTAAAATGGTGCAGTGACTTTGGAAAGTAGTTTGGCGGTTCCTCAACTAGTTAAACATATAGTTACCATGTGACTCAGCAATTCCACTCCTAGGTATCTAGGAGAGAAATGAAAACATTCACACAAACTTTTACGTGAATGATAATAGAATTATTCATCATATCCAAAAGGTGGAAACAACCTTTCAACTGATGAGTGAAGAAGCAAAATGTGGTATATCCATACAATGGTATATTTTTTTGGCAATAAAAAGGAAGTACTAACACATGCTACAATGTAGATGAACCTCAAAAATATTAAGCTAAGAAAAAGAAGCCAGTTATAAAATGACATATTGCATGATTCCATTTAAATGAAATGTCCATATTGGGCAAATATAGAGAGAGACAGAAAGTAGATTAGTGATTACCTAGGGATGAGGGCTGGGGATGAGGTAGCAAAGATGGGGTGGGAGTGACTCCAAATGAGCACAAACTTTCTTTCCGGGATTATGAACCTGTCTTAAAGTTAGATTATGGTGCTGGTTTTCAACTCGAAATATACTAAAAACTATTGAATTAAAAGTTGTTAAAGATTACTGCCCATCATAATTTGTTAGAAAATGTTCTCAATTCTGAAACACATGATTCTAAAGATTTTTAAGACTGGATTATGGACCAATACTTAAGAAAAAGCAAGTATTCTATAACCATGATACTATTTTCAGTGGTAGCATGAGGCAAGTAGAATTAAAACCAGCAAAATAAGCAAACTAGAGGATGCATGTTCAGAAACCTTATAGCCTTACAAATTGTCCCAGCTTAATTCTTCATATCCTGACGAGTTTAGACTACCTGGTCAATCCTTTCTTGTGGTAATAAGTTATGTTTCCCTTAATTAAGTGAAGTTATTACCATAAAATTCCAAAAAAATCAGAGCATGGACATTCAGTGCAACCTTAGGAACAGGTTGAATCAATGTATCCCCAATTTCTTAGCACAATGAAGAGATTTTCCCTGACAGCTTGAAGTGATTCAAACAACTATTTTAAATGATTCAGACATTTTATTGACCAAATATTGTCATGCACTATAGGAGTATGTGTATATATATGTACACACAATATGATATATATATCATAATAGCATTATAATGTAGCTGTGAGGAAACTCAGATAAAATTACCTTCCAAGATTAATTAGCCAATAGATTTTAGAGCAAGTTTTCAAACCAATTCCACCTGGCTCCAAAGCCTTTATTTCCAATTTACTACACTGTCTCCCATTTAGTTCTGATATTGTAAAATTGATATATCGCCCTGAATGTGTTCGTTTTCATTGGACAATATGGGAAATAAGTCTTCAAAATATGTACATCTGTTCTATTAAACCCATTCATGGAATGACTGGAGTATGGGATAAAGATGAGAAGACAGAGTAATTTTGGTTTCCAACTCTTACTTCTTTTCCAAAAAATGATCGTTTTCTGAAATTTTTACTATGAATAAGTTTAATAAGTTTTTTACTTTGTCAGATTGAGTTCAGTTCTTCATGGATATGATGACTGTTTCACAAAGGAAGTTACTGTGATTTAAAATCAATATAGGGGCCGACTGGATAGCCCAGTGGATAGGGCGTCAGCATACCACATGGGAGGCCCCGGGTTCGGTTCCCGGGGACCTCTCCTAGCAGGCAGACCGCCTTGAGAATGGCAAGCTGCCATGGGCGGGCCAGAGCCGCCGTGGGCAGGGCAAAAAAGCTGCCACGGACAGGCAAAAGCCGCCACGGGCAGGGCAGGTCGCCCGCGAATCGAGTGCAGCCAGCCACCCGC
>PVKH010040462.1:0-11063 GCA_004027955.1 Chaetophractus vellerosus | reverse complement strand
CTCATTTCCAAAGTAAGGCTTTGCTTGCCTACTAAGGTTTCCATTCATGTTTTGCCACCATGAAAATGGATTACACCCCAACCATTAATGGCCTGCCAGGCATTTACTCTGGTTGCAGCTCAGTAGAAACGGACAGGCTCTCGTTGGCATTTTCCTTCAAGATGGAGAATGTGGTCAAGTTCTCGCTTCCTGACAATGGCTACCTATTTGCCCTTAAAGGCTCGTTCCTTTAACATGCCCTGGGAAGGTATGTGTTGGCTCAGAAGGCCAGGTTACTACAGACACCAAGGATTGACTAACCATAGGATCAAAAGTGTCACCATGCTGTTGTTACAGACTCCCAGCTTCGTTTTAGTTTTAAATGGCTAACTACGCTTTCCTTTCCAAAGGAAAAAACCATGTAATTGCCCACAGTGTATGCCTCCCTAGTTTATGGGATCCACTAGTGTTTTCCCTTAGTGATCTTTAATTCATGGACCCTATCTGTAGAATAATCAAAATTATACCCTGATTTAGTCTATAAACCAGGGTCCTTTTGCTGATGAGAAAGTTTCTGGCAGCATTAGGGTAAGGAGGAAGACTTATGGGAGCACAAGTGAAGAAAAAGGAGAACCACGCTCCAAAAACACATATAGGGAGGGCCTGAGCACTGCTCAGAACATGCAGAGACAAGAGGGACAGCAAGTTAACACTGGGTACACCACGCTCTATGTTCATGCTCAGAGGAGCCGGTCTCAGCCCAGTCCAATGTTGACTTTTTGTTTAGATAGTATCAGGATTTCCCACTTTGATAGGACTTCTTGAGACAAAGGCCAATCCAGGCCATCCCTCATATCTGATGTACATCTAAAAGGATGAGTTAATCTGAGGATTTCTAGGGCCTGAAATTGTCCAGGAATACGCAGGAGACATGTGTGTAAATGTGAGCACGTTACTTCGTTATTAAGAAATCTCTCTAGTGCTGTCAGACAGAAAGGGAGGTGGGTAAGAGAGGCAAATCAGGAACTTTTTTTAGGGTTTGCATTAACTTATACAGGACATTAGAAATATACATATATGCATGCAGTAACTCCAGCTCGTTATTAGCAAACTCACCAAGTGCTGTCGGACACAAAATACGCCTGCCAATTCCTTAGGATTCAACAAGAAGTTCCTTATGAGAGCGGCAGGCTTTAGCCCTAACTCTGGTCCTGCTCTCACCAGATCCTGGTTTCCTTTAGTTCCTTTAGCCAACTTTTGGGGGACTTACTATGGTTCAACCCAGGTTAGCCCATGGAATCTTAGTCTTCATTCAAATACATTGCTTCCATTACTAAAACAGGAAGATTTTTAAACGTACACATTAATCCAATCTGTTGTAAACACAAATTTGCCTTCTAATGTCCTAATGTGCTCTTGCCTTTAGAGTTTTAATCCTACAGATACCTTAAAGTTGAATGTCAGAAAGATCACCTTGGCCACCAACAATACAGACTCTTCCATGAACTGACAAAATAAAATATAAGCAGAAAATATGAAAATGATATTATCAAAATTCCAAGACCTCTTCTCCTTTCTCCTTATGCATAATTTGGGCGTTTGCTATTTTAAGGAGCAGATGTGTTCAAAAGAAAAAAGGAATTCCAAGCCTCCCAAACTATGCAGGAAAAAACCACCCCAGACAGCAAACAAAGAGTTCTTCATGTTTACTGAAGTACCTGGGGATAAAAACAACAACAAAAAGGCACTGGCAGATTCTGGTCCGAACACAGCCCAGTGTTCTAAAGTATTTATTGCTTTTGATATTCGTAGTGGAGGAACCTGATCCCACTGCCAACTTCAGTTTGCAATGCTTTCTTAATAAACATCCATAATGCATCGCACATAGTTCCAACAAACAAAGAAAGTATAAGAACTGGGGAACTAGAAAGCTGTGGGGAAAGGTTTACTTGCCAATATTTAGTTGTGAGAAAATATCCAATATGTAGCTTAAAACTCTTTGGTGCCTGGTTAGCTCACCTCCTGAAGTTCTTCCTCAAAGGACAGTGGTAAGCATTCCAGTACATAGCAAGAGGTGCACAGTAAATATCTACAGAGAGTACTAAATGAGTAAATGTAAAAATTGAGTCACAGTACTTGGGACAAGTCATAAAAGAGAGGGTCATATACTTTATGAATAACCAGATATGAATGGATGAGTACAAAGAAAAGAAGTCTTTCTCTTGTAAATTTTTAATCAATCAGATTCAACATAATAAAAGGCACAAGGATGAAATAAATTTGACTTCTTTCAAAAAGTTTATTTGACTCAATTTATAATTGTTCTCATTTGTTACATCACTACTTTTTATTGTAGTATGCAATTTAAAAAACTATATTATTCTTAGATTAATATTTATACCTCATCCCAGATACAATTCTCAATAGAAAGAAAATAAAATACCAATACTAGGGAAAAGACTAGGCCCAAGGAAGTCCACAGAGCACAGATATCTATATGGGCTACATTTTATATTAAGAGGGCTTTGGTGAGCTCACTACAGTACTAAGCTAATGTAATTAGTAAAGACTAATATGTTTACTAATGTAAACCTGTTACTACAGGAAAATTGATTCAGCCGAATTTGTCTACATTTAAAATATTACATGACTGAAAAATAAATTTGCAGAACACAACCTATTTTGAGTTGGCTACTTCCTCAAATTCACAAATTGGTTAGTTTGCTTTAAAAGTAAACTTCCATTTTTAAGTGTAGATCACCTCCTGGCTTTTCCAATCATAGGCATTTCCAATTTCAAAATACATTCAATATATTTGGGCTACAACTAAAATCCTCCCAGCCTACTACAAGAACTACCTTTACATTAGAAACTTATTTGTTCAATCAACATTTAGATCTGTTAACCATTTATGTGGTCATTTGAATCAAGTCATTATTAAGTTTATGCATTATTTATGTAAATGTGCAAATATGTGGCGACATGGGTCTTAGAAGACTTGGCATGACTTATAAGTGGGATGTGTCTGTGGGGAGCACTGAAAGACATAACCAAAATGTTTGAAAAAAAAAACAGTGGGTGATGTCTGAGATGGAAGAACAACCTAAATTAACAAATTATATACGCTTCAAATCAATCTAAAATTCAGCAAGGTAAAATTTTAAAGTTTTGTTGGGGAGCGGATGTAGCTCAAGTGGTTGAGCGCCTGCTTCCCATGTACAAGGTCCTGGGTTCAATCCCTGGTACCTCCTTAAAAAAATAAAAATAAAAAATTAAAGTTTCTTAGATATTTCATCTGGGCTTCCACAGCACTGTATAACTTTTCAATGACTATAATGGAAGGAAAAGTATACTAGATTAAGCCTGATGGTTTAAATCCTGTTTTTAATTCAAACTAGCTATAGAAAGCTAGGGCACTGACCTCTCTGGGCCTCAGTTTCCTTATTTATTAACGAGGATGTGGAATTGTTCAACTCCAAGTTTCGTTCCACATGTAAATGTATGGTAAGAAGGAAAGGCTTTTGTGAGAAGCCATAATGGGGTCACAGGACATCAGTAAAGAATATCTGTTCCGAATATTCTCACTGTCCTGATTTTCTGATAATCAGGGTAGGCTAAACATTCGCTATATTAGAAACCATGCATGTGTCCCCAGACCTTTTCTCCCTAGGTCTGGATTTTAGAATGCTGGTGATAAACTAAGCATGATTTATTATAAGACCATTCAGTATGGGAAATGACTGTAACTCTAGGTATCTTTGGTCAACCTTAAGAGATACAGCAGGGGGACAGATGTGGCTCAAATGGCTGGGCATCCATCTCCCATATGGAGGGACCTGGGTTCGATCCCTGGGACCTCCTGGTAAAAATTAAAAAAAAAAAAAGGAAAAAGGAAAAATATAAAAGGTGTGCAGGCCGTTAGGCCCCGCGAGCAGGTGCCCCCCAAGCTCCCCAAGTGGGTGAGCCCCCTGGCCCTGCGAGCAGGTGAGCCATGCAGCAAGGTGATGACGTAACAGGAGAGTAACACGAGGGAGAGCCTAGACAAGATACGCTGAAAAACCAGAAACTAAGTTGGCGCAGGCAGTAGAACGCCTCTCTCACACATCGGAGGATGAGGATGAGAAGAGAGGGCAGGAAACGGACACAGAGAGTTGTCCGGCGTATGGACACAAAAACAGCAAAAACAGTGGGGGATAAAAATGGATAAAAGTAAATAAATAAATAAATTCTTAAAAAAATATATAGGGGAGTAAGATACGGACTATAGTTAGTAGTAATACTTTGATGATGCTCTTTCATAATTTGTTAACAAATGTTTCACAACGATGCAGGGTGTTTGTGGAGGAGTGATGTGTGGGAGCCCTGTATGATGATTGGTGTGTTTGTGGAGGAGTGATGTGTGGGAGCCCTGTATGATGATTGGTGTGTTTGTTTTGTAAGTTCACAATGTTTACTGAACACTTATTGTTTATGTATGTTCATGTATGAACGATATACTTCAAAAAAATGTTTTTTAAAAAGAGAATATCTGGTTCTTGCCATTGAGAACCTCAACAGTCTCACTTTTCATTATATATTTATATAAGGATTTTATTTAAGTTATATATATTTATTTATAGTTCATGTAATAATTTATAAAAGAATGTGACATCTTAGGCCACAGTTTTCAGCAGAGCAAAGCGTTTTAGCACATGAACTCTGGGGCCAGACTGCTGGGATTTGAATCCCAACACCTGTTAGCTGAGTGAACAAGCTGTTAACTTCTCTAGGCCCCAATATGTTCTTATCTGTAAAATGGGTGAAATAATAAAATCTACCTCTTAAGGTTGTTAGTATTAAATAAGTGAAAAGCATTGTACAGCATTTAGAAACATGCTTGACATACAGTAAGTACTATGCAATTTATTAAATCTGTATTATAAACCTCAACTGCTATCGGTTAACACTGCAGCAGGGGGTAGAAAGAACACTAAAGTTCTTTCTAAACTAAAATTACTCAAATCTTAAAATTCAGGACTTTACAGAGTTAGCCAAAGATACTTTGAAAAGTTACCCATAAAACAGTGCTTCCAAAACAGCTGTAGAAGAGGAAAGAGCATGACATTGAACACGGAGTACGTATCACATATGGCATAACTATTTCATTAGTAACACTGAATTTCCAGTTTGAAATGCTATTAATCATACCACCACCACAACCTTTCAGGAAACTGAAATTCCTTTTCAAAGTTCAACAAGTAGAATGGGTATTTGTAATATAACGTATTTGTTAAGAGCACAGGCAAAATATTACTACACATTTTCTAGAATCCAGTTTGATATGTTCTATTCTGTGAATTTCCAAGAGCTCAGGCAGTTTCCACAACTGCTCTTTTCCAATTGAGAAAGACTTCTCCAAATTGTCAGAACCTGGGGGCATGAGAAGGCTCTTTCAGAGTGGATGTGACTTAGCCTGTCTCTGATCTCCCTGGAGTCTGATGTGCCAGCTCAGCTCTTGCCAGAACACAAGCCAAGATGTGTGGGGCCAAAATGGTTCTCACAGTGCCAGAGAGTTTGTGTTCTAATATGACCAAATAAAGATACAACCAACACCCCAGATATAAGGTTTTGTTGTGCCAAAGCTTCTCAATCACTCTTCCAAATGGCCACATCTAAACTCTTAAAAAAATGTAATTGATTCAGACCCTAGAGGAAGAATTCCCAAATGCTCTAAATATACTTGTATAGAAAACCTCATCAGAAACCCAAAAGACAGTATATAGAGGTATTGGACTATAACACACCCATGGCTTTTGTTTTTCATTTTTTTAATGTGGTTAATTCCTCTTTGTTAAATGAAATTCTGTCAAAGGTACTATGGATCCAGGGTAGGTAAAGCGGATCCTGTACCTTACAGCGCATCCCTTCAGCTCTGCCCAGGTGTAAGCAGCACTTGGACAACTGGCCCATAAGCCTCAGATAAACCTGGTAGGGTAGCACAAACATCATTTTTCTCCAAATGCCTAAATCTGTGCCAGACAGGATAGCATTCATCAGAAAATTTGCATTTTATTTGCAATGTCATGTTATGGCTCAAAGATTTGGGGGGAAAAAACCCCCAAACAAACCCAGAATAAAAAGATACATATGCACACACACACACATATGGTTTTGCAGTAAAAAAAAACAACAAACCACAATAAAATTATTGTTTTTGTAACCGCACAATCAGCACTGCTAACATGCTTATTTCTTCCAACTGCATCAAAACAAAATTCCCAAGCCTCTGGCTTTCAAATCTTGCCTACTCATGCATCCCTTGTCTTCTGTAACAGTACTTCTCTGGGCTCTACTGGATGGTCTAAACACTATACACCCTGCTCATTTCTGCCTTTACTTTCAGAATTATTCTGAACTTCTCTGGAAGGTTCTCTTCTCTCCCTACTACATGTCCAAATTTTAATGAGCCTTAGAAGCCCAAATCAAGTGACCTTCCCTGAGGCGAAACCTTTCCCCAAATGCACCAATTCATTCCTTCTTTCCTGTCTTCTAAACTCCCAGGGCATTGTTTTTACCACCAACAGTCATATGTCTTATTCTATTCTCTAACTGTTTCATAGGCTTGAGTTAAGTCCTTTCCAATTAAACTATAAATTCCTTGGGAGCAAGCACTGTCTCTTATTCATCTATTATTATAGCCGTCAATAGAGGATTTTGAGTTTCCTTGTGCATCTGACTTTTATACCCACTTGGAAAAAGCTACAACTGTTTACTATTTTAAAATTTTCACAGAAATAGTCTATATTTTAATTGTAAGCAGAAAAGGTTCCTTTCCTATCTAACCACCAAAAAAAGTAAGTATTTAAACCCACAAAATGATTTTTCAAGTACAAGAATTTGAGATTTAATTAGGCAATATTACATAATTTAATCACAATCAACACACACAAATAATACAGCCAGTGATCTCTAAGACAGGACCCTAAAGTGTTTAATAATTCATCTTTTGTCTTAATGCCCAAGACACAAGGATTACTCTAATCCTAAATTTTCTTCCAAGAACCAGCTTCCATCTACCAAGATCAAAAAGGATAGCACATGAATTATTTTAATTATAAAGAAAAGGGAGCATAATTCATTTCTCCAAATAATAATAATAGTGCCTATCTCTGAGATTAAAAGCATATTCAAGAATTAAATCAGAAGGGAAGGAATTCAGGTCTATGAGATGGCAAATCATTTATTTAACCCTTCCCCATCACTCCATCACTCCCTAGACACATCCTCTCAGTACTCCCATGCTGTTATGCTGTTTCATCATTTCACTATCTTATCTTAGATCTTGTTTCCTCCATGCATATAATGGACATAATAACTCTTGCCATCTTTGCAACATTTTCAAAGGGATTTAAGAAGTATTAATCACTGATCAAGTGCTTTTAAGTCCCTGACAAACAACATCATGCAGTACACAGTTATATCATTTCTGATTTTCAATACAAACCTTTTGGTCCTGAATCGCCTCTCTGCTGCTCTTGGGGCAACATACGTTCAAGAAAACAAAGGGGATGATATTATGAGCTCTAAAACTCAAAATCAGAAAGGTAATCTACCTTGGGAAAGATCACATAACTCAGGATTTCTCAAACTTGCCTGATTGCAAGAATTTCCAGGGTGCCTGTGAAAAAACAGATTGTGAGACTCTTCCCCAGAAATTCTAATCAGTTGGTCTGGGGATGAAGCTTAGGAGGAGCCTGGATTTTTAACATGCAGCACAGATGACTTTCCTAACCAGGCACATTTGGGAAACACTGATAATAACACATCCCCAAACCCAGAGGAAGGTTTTCCAGTTTTAAAAGAACATACAAACAACATTCAACTATATCCACTCACAGAGATGAGGTTGTAGCCCCTGAAAGCTCCTCACTGCCGAGTGTCACAGGGTCGGCAGAGTGAATCTCACAAAAGCAGAGAGTAACTAGGCACTTACAAATGAGAAACAGATTTGCACTTATATGTTATGAGGTACTTCTGCATTTATTTAGAAGGAAATCCCTAAATCTGTGCTTAAACAAGTGATAGCACCAACTTTCACTATTGTTCCTCATGGAACATAATGGAAAAAGGGAACGTGTCTGCTTAGATACTTCTTAAATTTCTCAGAAGCATAAGGTCTGTGGGCTTTTTTTTTTTTTTTAGAAAAGTAGAATATCTGAAAAGCAGATCAATGAACACCAACAAGCAATTAGTAATTAAAACCAACAGGCAATTATTAATTATTCATCTTATTAATTAAGAGTGTATTACTTTATATGTAAGGAGCTCTAAGGCAGTACGTCTCAAACTCGAGTGTGCATATTATCATACAGAATCTTGTCAAAATGTAGATTTTGATTCAACAGGTGTAATGTACAGCCTGAGATTCTGCATTTCTAGCTAACTGCCAGGTCCACAGACCATACAAGAAACATTCTAAAGTAACAGGTTGTTCAAACTTTAATGCACAGACGGATTACATGTAGGATAGGATGGCTATTTTAAATGAAGACTCTTGGTCTCCATTCCTGAATATTCTAATTAAGTAAACCCGGCCCCTAGAATCTGCATTTTTTCAGGGGGGTTTTAAATGATACTGATGTAGGCCGCCCACAGAACACACGCAGAGAAACACACATCTTTGTGTAAGGGCCACAAAGATGAGTAAGGTTTGGTATCTCTTCCTGAAGAATTTACAGGGTAGGGAAGAGAAGATATCTGTATCAAGTAACCATACTTCAAGGCAATATATGAGATACCTATTAAGAAACTCAAAAGTTGTTCTAAAAGTTAGAAGACTGACATCTGTCAGCCTATAATTGGTTATAGTTCCCAATTATTTAATCAAATACTAATCTGTGCTGTTGTAAATTACTTTGATTTAAGGAGAGTACCTTCAATAATGGGTAGGCCTCATCCGAACAGATGAAGGCATTAAGGGCAAAACTGAGGTTTCCCTAGAAGAAGTTCTGCCTCAAGACTACAGCATAAAATCCTGCCCGAGTTTTCAGGCTGCCAGCCTGCCCTGCAAAGTTTGGACTTGCCCCTCCATGAGCGTGTGAGTCAATGCCTTAAAACTATCATATACATCCTATTGGTTCTGTTTCTCTGAAAAACTCTGACTGACACAACAGCTTAGGAAGGAAAACTGAAGAAAAGATGTTGAATAGTTTTTGACTAGCAACCAATAACTAAAACTATTTAGTATGGAAAGGAGGTTTCAGACAAATAGCACAAGTATACCTTAAATGACATAAAGACACATGCAAATGCCAGCAGCCAGGCTTCCATATTCTCTGATATAATAAATGATTTTATTTGTTTATTCAAACTAGCTGCCACTGGTATCTGCCCTGTAGGAGAAAACACTACAAACATCCCATTGCTTGGCCGGAATTTGAGGCATAAGGATCATGTGTCATGCTTTCCCAATCCAGGCATCATCACAGAGGACAAAAATGAGAGAATACAGAAACTAGAGCAAATGAAAGGGAAGAAGGATCATCCCTATGCACTAATGGGGGGGGGGGGAGGAGGATAAATTCTTTTGGGAAGTGGAGGAAGGGGCACTACTAAATCTAGCTACAGCGATCATGTTCACCTGGTATCTGGATAAAATGTCAGTGCTGAACGCCTAACCCCATCTCTTCTCCCCATGACAGCTAGCACTTTGTTTATTACAGTCTGGATGCCTTCTCTGTAAAAGTAATACCCACTACGATCTTTGCACATCAGACATGAACCACTCATTCCTTCCTGCGCTCTTACAGGGTGGACTTGACGGATCCTTGTTTCTGACCACCTCTGAAGAAAGATTAGCAGCCATCAGTTGCACCCGTATGTTTCTTAGTAAGTAAGCACCCACAACTGTAAAACACATTGCTGATCACTGCCTTCTCTAAAGTTCAACCTGTGCTGAGTCTCTAGATCCGAGGACCACTTGGAAAGACAAACGCAGCCTTGTTGAGGCACCTTTCAAAGGAGGAAGGCAGAGTGGTGTGGTGAAAGAAGAAAAAGCCTATGACAGGGAATTATGAGCCCTGTATTTCAGTACTAATGATGCTCTGACTGTTGCTTTCCCCCTAAAAAATGGCCGTCTATGGATGACTTCGTCCCCTGAGAATCCTTGAATTCATACTTCGATTAAAATCATGATGGAAAACAAACACAGAGCCAACCATTATATAGTGGTTCCAGGCTAATGACAATTCCTGAAATAATACATCCAACTGCTGCCTGTTCTGCATTCCTAGAAGATGAGAAAGACATACAATTACTGATTAAATGCACGCACACACACAAACACAAAACAAAACTAATGGGCGAAATGTCTCCGTAAATAAGATTAGCCCCCAAAGCCTGTGCAGAAATCTCCAGTTTCTCACTTGTTCTTCATTCTTAGCAGTACATCCACCACCAACAGACTGTTTCCTACTGGGAAGCATCAGTAAAATGGCAGTTTCCCTGAAAAGACACTAGCCCAATTCACACTTCTAGAGAGCCTGAAATAATATGAGCAATTTCCAAAGAGAGACCTGTTGGCGGGAGGGAGAATAATAATCCATATCTACAAAAATCTCAACTCGGTTCCTGAGTAAAGCATTCTTGTTTTGCTTGACAGACAACCTTCACACGACCTATGTCCAACCACCAACTAAAGAATGTAAAACATCTCAGTCTTGTCTCATAAACAAAGCCCCATATGAGTAAAGACCTTGTGGTAATAGCTGAAGTAATACCTGATACACATGACTTCATACATGAAGTTTATTATAAAAGGAACAGCCAATGACAGGACATGATTCAGAGATATTAGCTTGGGGAGGCATGACAAAGTTATCTTTGGATTCCTAGGGTACTGGAGTGGCAGGTGTGAGTCTAAAGACCTCAGGAGCCCAGGTCAGTGAAATGTGTTGTGGTCTGCCTATTTCTGCTGCAGAGCCAGTTGTGAAAAAGAAAACATGCTATGTTGTGGCTCTCAGGGGCTGTGCAAGACCAGGGGATGAGAATCTTTCTTTTACACCTGCCTTTCAGCAGTCAGTTTTATTCCAAAGCTTCTCTATTTT
>PVKH010040461.1:0-11061 GCA_004027955.1 Chaetophractus vellerosus | reverse complement strand
GGGCAGGGCAGGTCGCCCGCGAACGGAGCGCAGCCAGCCACCCGCGAACTGAAGCGGAGCCGGCTGTGAATGCAAGCAGAAGCCGCCCACAAGCGGGGCAAAGCCGCCTGCATGGTGACCGGTCTCGGCGCGTCGCCACAACGGGGGGAGACAAAGCAGACAGAGAGGAACACAAGAATGGACACACAGCAAGAGCAAGCAGAAGGGGGGATGGGGGAATGTAACAAATAAAAATAAATAAATAAAATCTTTAAAAAAAAGTGAACCTTCAAATTCAGTAAAAAAAATTAAAAAATAAAAAATAAAAACTGTGCTGTTCGGTTAAAAAAAGATAATGAAGGTAATAAGCTAGAAAATAAGAACTCCACCGCCCCCGCCCAAAGTCATAAGTGACCTAAAATCACTTTGTGATGGACTATGATCTCACAAATGCAAATATTTAATACACATAACAGAAACTAAGGACGACATGGAATCTTCTAAAGCATAAAACTTTAAGAACTTCATTCTGAAATACCACTACTCCGCTATATTAGACTTCTCACAAAGAACCAAAAAGGCCAAATTATACTAGCTCACACTGGATGGCTCAAGTCCTTTTCACAACAAGTAGGGGTGAAAAATGCCAAACCACCATGGAAATAACAATACTTCACTTTGAATTCACTTTCCTTTGTGGACTCCATGAATAAGGAACTGAGTTTAATGTCTCCAACGCCTTGAGAAGGTGAACATTTCAGGGAAATTACCAGGAGAGAGAACAGAAAAGGATTTTTTTAAAATGTCAATTGTCATTATAAAAAGCAAACTGTGTTCCAAAGCAGAGGACTGAATAATCCTTATGTTTTTCTCAGCCACTTTAATCATACCATGGGTCATGGAGAAGCAGCTATTTTGACCCCAACTTCCAACCTACTTTTGCATAAACCTAACTGAAAATTTGAGAGACATTTCCATGTGATTGTCTAATTACACAATACTCTCAGTTTATAAAATACCAATTATTTACATGAAAATATTCATCTCCATACCACTTAATGTTTGCTTTACTTTGCTCTCTGCTGAAACATATTTATCTCTAGCATCCCCGTGGTGCTTAGTATGTGCCAAGCCCTGTGCTGTGTGATTTAATCCTTCACTTCTTTCATTCTGCCTCAACCCCCCACAAAGTAGGGATTATTATTCCCTTTTTTAGATTAGAAAATGGAGGCACTGAGAGATTATGAAACTTGTCTAAATCAATAGCTCATGGCTGATGAATCAGGATTTAAAACAGATCTGACCTCAAAGTTTGTTTTTTTAAAACCTAAATACCAAGCTCCATGTATACAGACTAAACTAATTAGTATTTTCCCACTGTACATTAAAAATATTGTTTTAAGACAAATACATAGGAGATTACCTGGCACATATCATAGGCGATTCCCTGGCACATATCAGTGCTGATTTTCTATCACTTCAGTGAAAGTGACATCATTACCACTAAATCAGTCTCTTTTAAATTAAAAGTATCCATTATAATGGTGCAATGAAAAATATACTCATCGCTCATTTTATCCTTTAATAAGAAGAGAATACAACTGCTAGAGCAAATTCTAAAGACAGTTTTAGAGTCTAAAGGAGATAGCCACCTGCAATTAATTTAATAGGATGAGAGGAAATGTGAACTGTTTCCTATCCCCTAGTTTCCAGATAGGGAAAGATGGACATGATCAAAGAAAAAGCACTGCAAAGGAAAAAAGAAAAGCCACCAAGTGAAACCCATCTCATTCAATGATGAGGCTTGCCCAAATCCTCCGCTTATGGGAAGATTTCCTGCCATGGGGCCCGTTAACATTGATGAGAGACATGAAGCAAAATCTGCATTCATTCACCAGGGAAGTGAGGGATAAGGACTGCTCAGTGATTAGTCCAGGTGAGAACTGCTAATTTAGCGAGTTTGAGCATCAAAGAAAGTGATCCCTAGAGATAAGGTTTTGCATCAGTACAAATGAAGCCTAACTTTTGAAAATGTTCATGCCAGGACATCCTTCGTTCCATAGTTCTTATCAATACAACACAAACAGTATGGCAGATGATGTTGAGAAAAGATGAAAACAAGCTCCTCGAGGCATTTAAGTGCTAGATGTGGTGCTTTCCCCATTCCTTTAGATTCTATGCCTGAAGTTTTTATGGAGATTTTGTAACTCCAGGTAGAAAAAGCTTATATAAATCTTCAAACGCCACAAAGAAAACTCAGAAAGTATAACAATTTTTTTTTCTCACCAACAACTCTACTATTTGGCAGAATTTTGAGTTATAGAGATCATTTTAATAAAGTGTTTTGGGATGTGTAGCAGTTTGGCAGTTTGATGTAGTTATGAATTCCAAAATATGTATTGGATTATGCTTGTAAACTGGTCTGTTAATCGGGCACGATTATGTAATGATTAGGGCATTGACTGGGCCACATCAGTAGGGCCCTGAGCCCCACCCCTTGGTGGATGGGGTCTCAAAGATAAAAGACATGGCAAAGGACAGAGTTGTAGTAGTTTTGATGTTGGAGTTCTGATGCTAAGATTTAATTCTAGAGCCCTGGGAAGTGAACACACAGAGGAGCTTGGTCCTGAGGAAAGAGAGAAGGCCCCGGGAGGAGAAACAAGCGGTTTGCCTGATAGTCTACAGCTGGGCTTGTGGAGATAGCAGAGGAGCTGAACCCGGAGACAAGCAAGCCCTGGGAAGAGAGGAACCCAGGAAGCCTGAACCCTTGCAGACGTCGGCAGCCATCTTGCTCCAACACGCGGCAGTAGACTTTGGTGAGGGAAGTAACTTATGCTTTATGCCTGGTAACTGTGGACTTCTACCCCAAATAAATACCCTTTATAAAAACCAACAGATTTCTGGTATTTTGCATCAGCACCCCTTTGACTGACAAATACAGGAGGTTATTTTTTTCCCCCTCCTCCATAGTTGTATTCTCTTTCTTAACCACAGTCCCATCATGGCACCCAGTTAAATACCTGTGTCTGGGACAAAGGGAGGTAAGAACTCTGATTCTTCTAAAGAGGGTACCTGCAAAGGTTTGAGCCTTAAGGAAATATCCAAAAATTCAAAGGAATCGAAAAAGTTCTTCTAATTACATACTTTAACAAAGAAAAACTACCATACAAAAACATCCCAACCCAATAAGGAAAATTCAAGGAAGTGCTTTTTAATCTGGGGCCAAAGGACCCTGATGTATTTAAGAACAAGCTCTGAGAGGCCCGTGAACTCTCTGAAATCACAGACCATTTTTGGGATATGCCCTCATGAGCACAATTTAGGGGAGAGGATTGGTGGCATTCAAGATATTATAAAAGATATCTGAGAACCATAAAATTTTAAGAATTAAGTTCTGGTTTTCTGAAAAAACAAAAACAAAAACACAGATCCAGAATGTTCAAGCTGAAAAGGACTAGAAATAATCTAGGCCAATTCTCTCAAATTACACATGAGTAAGGCATACAGATGTGATGTTTACTACTTCACTTAAAGAAAATCAAATATAAGTTTTTCACTTTTGAAATGAAGCCACTGTTTTGTTTTTTTTAAAAAGCTTTATCAACAAACTTAGACAGACTCAGCCAAAGCACAGCAAAGCAAATATACTCACTTCAACTCTAACAAACCTGCAATTCACATATATTTATCATATTTTCTACAAAATAAAACCATAAGATATACCATATTTAATCAAATCTAAGGCAATAATTATAATTTATAAAACATTAAGACAGGAAAATACTGCTAATTAAATTATGACATGCAATTTCAGTTTCTGATATGTTAAAATGAAGGAGAATCACCCATCTTAGAATTGCTAAAATATGGTGTTGGGAAAAAATGCAAAACCTTGATTTATATGGCTCTTCAAAGAAGAAAACCTGGTAAAACTTCCTTTTGTAATAATTAATAGGTAAGAAAGATCCTCTGGAATTTTTCATACCTTAAAATCTCCCTTTCCAATACAATTGGGACCAGCATATGATGAGTTAATCAAAAAAAGTTGCACAAAGTAAGAAATCATAAAAAAATTCTTCACACATACTTAAAGTAATTTATTTTTAACAAATATGCATGCAAACACAGTGTTCATTTTTTCATTCATCTTTTTAAGTAGAGTGAGAACTTGTTTTGAATGTAGGTTTCCTGTTTGGGGCTTGAAATGGCCTGTCTTGATATAAATCCACTTAATAGTTCAGAGTGTATGATTTGTCAATTTTGGTTTCTTGGAAGTGGAGTGATAACGCAATTTGAGTGCGTTAGATTTTTTATGATTTCCCTTTTATATTTCACAGTCCTTACCTACACCTAATTTAGGAGCAATTTTAAGATTCTGGTCTTTATTAAGGTCTTCCTAAAGTATTCAAATAAGTTTTCAAGGAAACAGCTGCTCCTTACCCCCCTTCCTATATTTCATTGTTTACAGACTATTAAATGAAATTATTTCATTACAATAAGAATACAAAAGGTATAAATAGGTTTGGGAACAAACAACAGGCTGTTGAAAAGCAAGCGACTCATAGTGGGACCAGAAGTGTACTCTTGTGTCTAGGTAACTCCTGTGTAGTCCTCTCCCATACTGAATAGGGCTGACCTGATATTGTAGAACTTGTGATGTGTGACTTCTGAGATTAAGTCATCAAAGACATTACAACTTCCCATTTGTTCTTTCTTTGGTCTCTCACTCTAGGAAAGTCAGCTACCATGTCGTGAGGTCACTCCAACAACCCAACTGGAGATGTACAGGGCCTCCAGCCACCAGCCAGCGCTAACCTGCCATCCATGTGAGTGAGGCCCTTTGAAAGGGACCATCCAGCCCCAGTCAGGCCTTTAGAAGACGGCAGCAAGCCAAGCTGACATGCTAACCGCAATCTCATAAGAGACCGGGGCCCAGAACCAACCAGATAAGCCACTCCCAGAGTAGCACATGTTTATTGTTTTAAACCATTAGACTCGGAGACAATCCGTCACATGAAAGCAGATAACTAATACAGCCGTCTACTAGCCAATGTGGGCTCGGAACAGACTGTGGGCAACGTTCAGAATGAAAAGCATGGCAGTTAAGTGGTGATTCATTAGGAGAGCTCCTCTGGATTTCTTTATTACTCGAGGCTACCAAA
Source organism: Chaetophractus vellerosus (assembly GCA_004027955.1). Classification (NCBI taxonomy): domain Eukaryota; kingdom Metazoa; phylum Chordata; class Mammalia; order Cingulata; family Chlamyphoridae; genus Chaetophractus; species Chaetophractus vellerosus. Next base: position 5,920 of record PVKH010040461.1, on the reverse strand, counting down.
TATCCCTTCATATGTGAGGCTCTTTCCTCCTCTCCTGATTCCCCAATCAGGTACTGAACCAAAGATGGGTAAGACGTTAAGGGGCCGGGAGAACTGCACCAGCAAAGAGGAGGGCCCAGTTGAAAATGAGTGAGACTTGTATAGGAATGGAAGTTGGGAGGAAAGCGGGATGTGAGAAAACCAAACCAGCTCCTGAACTTGAACCTTCATGATGACCAGCTGGTACACACAGCCAACATTCCACCTCAGCCTGGTCAGTTTCCCTCTCTTCCTGTACCACCTCACTGCCTGCAAAGGTCCACTCTGGGAAATAATCAGCCCTTGGAAGAGTCAGGATCGGAAGAGTGGGTCTCCGAAATACACATTGAAATCTGCTTCTCAACAGAACAAAATAGGAGCAGAAGAAACATGGAAAGACTAATCCAGAAAATACCTTTATTTCAAAATATCCAATCCTGCTCATCTTTGTATGCAAAGAAAATCAATTAGTAGAAACTATGGAGATTCTATTCAAATCAAGGTCAAGGTTTAGATTAGTAAATTCATTTTGTTAAATGCAAAAGTGGGCTAAAGCATTTCATGAGCACGTGTTAGGGAGGTGCAGGCTTTTAGATCCTCAAAAGTCACAAAGGGCAGGGATAGGGTTTGAGTGGTAATAACAGAAACTGATGCCATGGTTCTGATGTTTCAGGTAAAAAATGCGTATATATTCATTTCTTACTATTACCCGAAGTCAGAGAGACTAAGATCTTACCCCAAATCACAGAGTCACTCTGATTTCAGAGCACCCGTTTTTTCCCATCACACCCCAGGAAGGAGCCCTTCTTCTCTCTGCTCTGTTCTGGAGCGGGGACATTCAAGCTTCCCACTCCCTGGGGTGGTGGTGGATTTCCTCTGACTACCTGCCAGCTCCTCTGGGGCAAGGAGGGTAGAAGGAGAGGATTTCAGGGAAAATCGAAGAGGGAATTCAGAGCTGAACGCCAGCTCAAAATGAGGAACCTAAATTTGAGAAAAGTACACACAGTTCACTCTTTACTTCCTTCTCCTATAGGACTAAAGTCACCAAAGCAGCGCAGAAGGTAGAGTGAAGAAATGAATTTAATACTCAACCCCACCTCTTTTACGCCATGTGACCTTATTGGGTGAAAACACCAATGTCATGGGGTTGTCATAAAGATCAAATGAGAAATCTATAAAGTGGTTGCAGACAGCAAGCACCCATTACACAAATGGCACCGATCACTAATGTGATTCGTGCTTCTGAGCGTAAGTTTTGTAATCAGACTGACCTGGTTTGAACCCAAACTCACTTGCTTACCAGCTGGGTACACTTGGGCAAGGTATGCCACTTCCCTCAATGTACTCATCAGTAAAATGGCGTTGAAGACTGTGCCAGTCCAATTGGGCTATTATGAGGAATTTGTTACAAATTCAGTACAAATATTGCTAGCAACTTGTATGCTTACTCGTATCAAACCACTATGCCAAGTCTTTATATTCATGAGCATGGTGATAAGACTTCATAGTCATTATCTTCTTACCTGCTAGGGTAGGCATTCGTGCTTGGAACTTGGGAAATGCTTCATAAATACAGCTTCCAGCATTAGCACTCATGGTAACAACAAGTAAGCACCCTGAAGCTGGAGGCTAGGCTCCCAGGGAAAAGGACACTGTTCTAGGCACCACTGGCCAAATGGACTAGACAAGCCTTGTGTTCTTGCATACTCTCTCCCATGCCTTCATTCCCATCACCTGACTAGGGGAGGAAAAATAATTTGGAATGGAGTGTAGGGTTGGCAAGTGACCTCAGGAATCCTGGCCCAGCTCCCCTGCTTTAGAGAGACTGCAAAAATAGATAACAAATCTTTTAAGAAAAAAAAAAGGCAGAACATATCTATTTTAAAGATTCTTTCCTTCCTTTTACATTCACAATGTGCTTCACGAGTGCCCTGATTTCGATATTTCCACTGCCATCTTCTGCCCCTGTTTTTGGCCTCCTTCCACTTCTAATTCTGATTTTTCTTGTTCACTGAATAGATCTAGCCCAGGCAAAGAGACAATTAGATGGCATAAGAATGAATGAGATTTTTTTTTTAAAAAAAGATAGCTTATAAATAACTCCATGCAGAAATCTTGAAATAACTGTGGACAGGAATTGTCACACCAGTTACAATACTAACGACACGAACAACATACACACACACACACAAATTAATTAAAATTAATTAAATAACAGGCCTTACAGTGACGATTTCTGAATCCCCTGGGAAATTTAACATAGGCATTGTCTCTTCTCTTGTTCAATAGCAACCTAAAGATTTATTTGCTTAACATTTTGATGGCTCACAATAGTCTAGCCTTCAGTCAGGGTCTTTTCCAGAGGGACCACTTGTCAAAAATGATTTTAAATGGTATCACTAATGTTTTATTGTCATTAAATGCCTGGGAGAGAATAAGTTTACTAGCCCCTCACTGCCAACCAACTCACCAATGGCAGAAGCACAATGTGTATCCAGAGGCTTTAGACCAAGTGAAATGACTGCTTAAACGTACAGAAGAGGGGACGGCTGTAGCCCAGTTGGTAGGGCCCCGGTTTACCACATGGAAGGCCCTGGGTTCGGTCCCCTGGGCCTCTTCGAATGGGCAGACCGCCTCGAGAAGGCAAGCCAATGCGAGCGGGGCACACCGCTGCAGGCAAAAGGCAAGCCCCTGCGGGCAAAAAGGCAAGCCCCCATGGGAAAAGGCAAGCCCCCGCGAGCAGGTGGGCCCCCTTGCCGGTGAGCTGACTAGGCGGGTCGCCCCAGCGGGGGGAGACAAGCAGACACAGAGGAACGCAGAGAAAAATGAACACAGCAAGAACAAGCAGAAGGGGGGGATGTATAATAAATAAAAATAAATCTTAAAAAAAAAAAGTACAGAAGAGCCAGGAAGCTACAAATCCCCAGGCCTGGTTCCCCAGAGAATCATAAAGACAGTGGACCTTCAGTCAAGGCCAGCTGAACTGCTGAGATATTTTGGAGATTATCTAGTTCTTCCCAAACCTGGGCACTCATCAGGTGGCACCAACCCAAGCCCACACGCACACGTGTGCACATATACATGTGCACATACACTCACACACACGTGCATGCACAAGCAATTCATTAAAGGGTCACAAGACCTCTAGTGACAAATAAGCAAAAGAAAACATGTGGACAATTAAAGAATCTTTTCCCATTCCTTTTTCCTCTTTACCCAATTTTGTGGCTTGTATTAGGCTAATTCCTAATAAAGTGCCTATCATATAACCCACACTATGTAGCCATATCTAGCACATCAGTTACTAATGAGAAAGTTAAGGACTTTCATAGCCAATGTTTCAAATTTTGCACAATTTTTTTTCACAGATATTTCACTTCAGGGCTCATTTAAAAAAGTGCAGTGGCCACATGCCTTCATGGTAGTGAGGTCATGGTGTTCTGGTTAGTTTAACATCTCCGACCCCCACCTTCTCCAGCCTGACAGTGTGATTTAGTTTGGGGAATGCTATTCTCATTAAGAAACACTGTTTGGAACAACCTACAAATAGGGGTTGTGGCAGGTACATGAAAGTGTATCACACAATGGACTTGGAACGATCCCTGACCAATTATGTAGCAATTATAAAAAATGGCAGAGAAGAATGTTTCAATAGTTTAAGTAGAAAAAAGGGATAAAAAGTAAGTTTGGTCAATATATGAGCATTGTGACATATATACCATCTATATACTTACAGGAAAAAGATGGGAAGAACCTAATTTAAAAATGGGCAAAGATCTTTGATAGACATTTCTCCAAAGAAGATATTCAAATGACCAATAAGCACAGGAAAAGATGCTCATCATTATTAGCCATGAGGGAAATGCAAAGCAAAGCCACAGTTAGCACCTTACACCCACAAGATGGCTATTATTTTTAAAAAATAAGTGTTGGCAAGGATGCAGAGAAATAAGAACTCTTGTACTTTACTGGTGGGAATATAATATGGTGCAGCCTCTGTGGCAAACAGTTTAGTGGTTCCTCAAAAAGTTAAACAGAATAACCGCATGGCCTAGCAATTGCATTTCTAGGTATATACCTGTGGTAGTCTGAAGTACATACCCCAGAAAAAAAAAGTCCTCTTAATCTTAATCTATTCCTGTGGGTGAGAACTCACTGTAGGTAGAACCTTTTGAAGATTTTATTTTTAGTTAAGATGTGGCCACTTGAGTCAGTTGGTCTTTTACCTGGATTAGTAGAGGACTTACTAAACAGAACGAAATTCAGACAGAGAACAAGCCACAGGAAGAAGATGAAAAGTAAACTGAACCCAGAAGAGAAAGGAGAGGACCCCACCATGTGCATTGCCACGTGACAGAAAAGCCAAGGACGAAGGATCACTGGGCGCCAGCCCAGAATGCCACGGTCTTCAGGAAGAAAGCATCACTCTGCCACTGCTGGGTTTTGGACTTCCCTGAGCCACAAAACCATCAGCCAAATACATCCCATTATTTAAGCCAACTCATTTGGTGTATTTGTGATTGCAGCCAGGAAACTAAGATAATACTGAAATGAATTGAAAACAGGGACTCACACTTCTACGCTAATATTCATGGCAACATTACCCACAATAGCCAAGAGGTGGAAGCAACCCAAGTGTCCACCTGTACACGAGAGATTTTTTTTAAAAAGTGGTACATACACACAACGGAATATTACACAGCCATAAAAGGGAATGAAGTTCTGATAAGTGCTCCAGCTGGATAAACCTTGAAGACAGCATGTTAAGTGAAATAAACCAGTCACAAAATTCCAAATATTGTATGATTTCATTTATATGAAATATCTACCATAAGCAAATTCAAAATAGAGACAGAATAGACTATAGGTTACCAGGGAATGGAGGTGGGTAAGGAGGGATGGGGAGATAGGGCTTAATGGGTACAGAGTTTGTAATGGATGGTGGTGATGATTACATGATATTGTGAATGTAATTAGTATCACTGAATTGTACACCTGAAAGTGGTTAAAATTAGCCATTTTATGTTATATATATGTTACCACAATAAAAAAATTTTTAAACTTTCTCGGTGGTGTACAGTATGAGGATTAGTCAATCAATTCACTATAACACTTAAAGGTATTGGAAATTTTTTTCATGATTTGAATTTGACTTTAAGAGAGACAGATATTCATGAGATTTAGCACATGCCTAAAATCAGATGTTTTCAAAATGCTGTCTATTGGGCTTTTCTTAGAAAAATTGAACCACAGTGCAAAAGAGGATTGTTTCTAAAGAAAGTACATGAAAGACAATCTGCAAAGGAAAAAACAATGATGGGAAGGCTATCAGCATCAATGGAGGGATTCGAGGTGATTTTTTATTTCCCCCATTTTGATTGATCCATATTTACTTTTCAACAATTAACACAAATGATCCCATCATAGTTACATTAAGAGCAAACAGTAGTAAAGGCAAAGTACACGCGTTGTACTAAAAACCTGAAAAATTTGTTTCCAAAGTTACTTAAGGCTTTTCTAAAGTGACGTGTTAACTCAGAGGTCAGTTTTTTGCAAGTCAGTGTTACTGTCTGGTTGTTTTGACATGTGGATCATATGCTTGTGCTCAAAAGTTTAAGCACTTAGCAAAAGGCAGCCAAAGTAGCATATAGATGTTTTTAATTAGTGCCTCTCTAAAAACAGGCAAAGTTGGCAGGAGAGACTCAGGACACTTATGATTTTTGAGGCCTCTGGTACGAAATATACAAAAAAGGTTGTAAAAAGCGTTGGTACAATTTTAGATATATTAATAGAAATTGTGTGAATGTATCCACGTGGGTATATGTCAACCATTATTTGGAGATAACACCAGAAGTCTCAATTTGAGGCCATGCCTGCTCTATACTCCTTCAACACCCTGGCC
>PVKH010040460.1:0-11061 GCA_004027955.1 Chaetophractus vellerosus | reverse complement strand
GGGAACAGAGGAACCCGGAAGCCTGAACCCTGGAGACGTTGGCAGCCATCTTATTCCAACACGTGGACTTGGGTGAGGGAAGAACTTTATGCTTTGTGGCCTGGTAACTGTAAGCTTCTACCCCAAATAAATACCCTTTATGAAGACCGACCAATATTTGATATATTTCAAAAGGCACACCTTTGGCTGACCAAAACAACATACATGGTAGGTCATATCACTGGGTTCTGGAAGCTGTATCACACACAGAACCACCACCAGGTTGGCCAGGAATATAGAAGGGACAACATGAAAGACTCTCTGACTCTTAAATTTCTACATGATGGAAACAAACTGGTAAACTACTCAGCTATACACATGATACTATTCAAGGGAAAGGAATGACAACAAAAATAAACACAAACTCATGACCTTACAAATAAAAAATTAGAAAAGCCTGAAAACGAAGTCAGATAGGCCCCTAAAAGGCAAGTCCCCATTGATTGGGACTCATGTCACTCTTACAAAGAAAAAAAAGCTGGATCCAAGACTGTACAGCCATTAAGGGAAAAGACAGGACTCAACATTCCTCTCTTGAGAGAAATATTGAATCTTCTCTGAGAAAGTAATTACCCAGTTCCCTCAGCTACACCAGAATTCCTAGGGAGAAATTACTTCACAAGTCAAAGGGCTCCACATTTCCCACTAACACAGGGTAACTCATTCCATGCTGAATACCAATCTATTCCCTGACCACCTTCCTGGGACTAATCAAACTTTACCTTTGATGGCCTTTGATAATTTATCCCATATTTTACTGTCTAAACCACTTGACATTTTCATAGGTCCTCTCAAGTCCAAACTTAACCCTCTTCTCAGTCCTACTACCATGGGGAATTTTAAGGGGAACCTTCTCATGTACTGGATTATCAAGATCAACTGTGTCCCTAAAAGACTAATTTCACAAGACCCCATCTCCATCACACCTGTTTTCTTTAACAGCTTTATCTGATTTCCCAGAAATCCTCTGTCCTCTCAGACCTCACCAGCCTAGAATCCACCTGATTCCCCCCTTCATATAGGTAATAACTCCACAATATTGGACATATACGGGGTACAGAAACTCTTATAGTAGAAATATACCCATCCCCTAAAAAACAGCTAATATTTTCTTAGGCCTCACAGGATTCTGCAGAATGTGGATATCTAATATTTCCATGACTGCTTCACCTCATTATGCTATGACTAAGCCTTAATTTGGGACTCACCAACTAAACAGGTGTCGGAATGTATTAAATGCTCACCTTTATCACCCACACCCTTGGACTTCCTAACTATAATTTACCTCCTCAGTGTTGTCATGAACAAGAAGGACTTGTCCTTGGAGTACTGCCTATAAGCAAAATGGGCACTAGAAGCCACTAAGATATTACAGCCTAACCCTGGATCTAAGGTCTCTCCATCTTGCCTGTGAGCAGAAGCTGCTACTGCCAAGTGGTTCAAACCATCTTTTAGTTCTAGGTCATTCGCTCAATGTCAATGTCCACTATGCTGTGCAAACTTCACCACTTACTGAAAACACACAATCTTTACCTCTCAATTTACCGCATATATCTTGTTACTCCCCCCCCTACACAACTGACCTCTTTCAAATCCTAAACCTGCTACCCCACGGCCTGATAAAACAAACACTTATGACTATAAAGGTAAACTTCAGTCACTAACTTATCCACCCACTGTCTGCACATCATGGCTATAACATCCACAGGGAGGAAATACCTTTCAAAGCTGGCCATACCATTACTGATCAATACAAAGCCCTTAAATAGCAAGCCCTACAAAGTGTCAAATCAGTCCAAGTAGTAAAATTAATTGCTGTTACTTGGAATGATTGAAAGTGGAAGAGAAGGGGAGAAGATGTGGCTCAAGAGGTTGAGTGCCTGCTTCCCAAATCGGAGGTCCTGAGGTCCCAGGTTCGGTCCCCAGTGCCTCCTAAAAACAAAGAAACAAACATGAAAATACCAACTCAGGGGAGCTGATCTGACTCAGTGGATGAGCACCAGCTTCCCACATACAAGGTCCCAGGTTCAATCCCCAGTCCCAGTATCTCAAAACAACAACAAAAAAGTGGAAGGGACTAGGGCTAACAACTATACTGAAAGTCACTATACTTCCGAAGTTGTGCATGACTTTGGGATGTTATGGAAACAAAAGGTTTCATAATGACATCATAGTTTCTAATTAAACATGGACAAAAAACAGCAGGGCTACTGGAAGACCTTTGGTTACCACACATTGTCTTTAAGGTTGAAGGTTACAGCACAAAAAATTCAGATGAAAATCAGAGGAATTAACTGGCTGAAAATATGGTAAGCTAACTGTCTCTTCCACATACCCTCAAGGTCTAATTCAGGCTTTCTTTAATCATGGGACTATACTCCCATTCCTGTTCTCCCCCATACATGCCCAAACCCATTGTGGGATTCTTCTACATCATTATATGATATCCATTCCAAATTCTTTAATCTGCCTCCAAAATACATCGTATATGAGATCTGTCTGGCCCAAAGGCAGTTCTTCAGGGGAAAAAAATATATTGGATGAGGAAATCCTGAATGTACAGTCATGCCAACGGTCTCTAGAGATACCCAAATGACTTCTTGGTGTTTTACACTTTCTTTGCCTGACAAATTATGCGTTGCCCACATAATTTGACATATCATAGAAAAGACAAAATAAACATTATATACAGGAAGTAATATGCATTACATATACTTATGCACTAGTTTATATGCTTCAGATAAAGCTTTTGTTAAAGTGAAAATTATGGATGTGTCAAATATAATTTCTTATGTAGTAAATATCTGAACTGAATTTAAAAAGCCATAATAAATTAGCAGGGAAGAGTCCAAAGTGTCCCAATGAATGAATGAAATTATTGGTTATAACAATGAAATTTTTCAAGTTATCCATGAGGCTTGTCTCAGCATCTTTACATGACATTGGCTTGTTGAGAAAGGGAAGGATATTTAAAGGAGAGATCTCACAGGTACTTACCAGTCTGACTGGAAATCTTCCCTGCAGAACAGAAGACTCAAACACAGCAGCAGGCAGCCTTCCCCTCCTGAGGGAGTTTCCTGAATACAGAGCCACAGCTCTCCAAGCATTCAGAGTGGGGAGTTGGAGGGAAAAAAACTTAGATATGTAACTAAAAGATGTGTACATTCATAAAATCAGGTCAGGTAAGGAGTCATTGGGAAATTGACATGAGATGTTGGTAAAAATGTTTTTTCTCAATTATCTATAGGAATTGTACTGGTCTAAGCACTCAGCAAAACCATGCCCAAATAAATTCAAATTCAAATTTCCTGACATCAACAAACATATAAATGCAGAATTATTCTCAGGCTGATAAAATCTCAAGTGATTAATAACTATTAACACTCTAAACCTATGAAATTCGGATTGCTCAGCCTATATGGACATTCAGCAAATGCTAATATGATGTTTGTTCAAGTTTTCCAATGGGAATTATGACTTACTGCATGATACAGCTACATTTCTAGATTCTAATGCATTTTTTTGGTTTCTTTTCACTCTGGTGTACAGGAAATAGGGTGAAAGTTAAGAGCATAAACATGATCTTATAGTGTGATGAAGGAGAATTCAAGGGCTCTCTCCAAATTGTTACCATAAGTATGGCTTTAAAAAATTTTTTTAATTATATATCCCCCCCTTTCTGCTTGTTCTTGCTGTGTTCATTTTTGTGTTCTGTGTCTGCTTGTCTCCACCCGTTGCAGCGACCCGCCGAGTCAGCTCACCGCGTGGTGGCCTTGCCTGCTTGCAGGGGCTTGCCCTGCCCGTGGCGACTTGCCCTGCCCGTGGTGGCTTGCCTTCTCAAAGTGGTCTGCCCGCTCAAGGAGGCCCTGGGAACTGAACCCGGGGCCTCCCATGTGGTAAACCGGTGCCCTACCAATTGAGCTACAGCCGGCCCCAAGTACGGCTATTTTGAATGGAAGGGCCTATCTGATCCAGTACTACAAAGGAGAAACATGTTTCTCAGTGAGGTGATTTATTGCATGTACACAAGCAGGGAACTCGGGGGAATCTTCCCCCAAGCAGTTCAAACTGAGAATGAGCTAGAGATTTTATAGGCAAAGGAAAGAAAAGGGGTAGGTGAAAAGAAGAAAAAGTGAAAAAACAAGTGATGCCAGGGTTCTTGTGAGGAGGATATGTGCAATTTGGCAGTCCTGCATTGTCTCCAGCATGTTCAACTTGTCCTTGGTTTCAGAGGCTAATTAACCACAGCTTAGCAAGGTCTTCATGGTTCCTTCCTCAGCCAACCACTCAAGGATAGCAAGTTTTTTGTCTCTGAGAAAAGGTACAGGTTTACTGGTCATAAGATGCTCCTGACACCATTCTATTTTTTTCTTTGAGATGTTATCTTATTCCTGTAAACAAAACTGAGAAGATTTGGTTAATATACTTCAGGGAACTAAGCACAAAGAGTAAACTTCTAAAATTCGATTAACAGAAAACTTGCTTAGTTTTAGAATTTTCAGAGCTGCTTAAGTGAAGAAATCTTAATAATCACATTTTCCAGCTATCAAAAGGGCTCTGTGCTGGGGCAAGTAACAATCCATACTCTTGCTCCTAACATTATTCAATCCAATGGCTGTCCTTTTTTTAATCCTTCCTGTTTTAGTTTGCCAAATGGCTGCCGATGCCAAGTACCAAATGGGTTGGCTTTTATAAAGGGGATTTATTTGGGGGTAAAATCTTACAGTTCTAAAGCTGTGAAAAGTCCACACTGAGGCACCATCAGAGATACTTTCTCACCAAATTAGCTGCCATGTGTTGAAACAAGATGGCCACTGATCTCTACCAAGATCCGAGCTCAGCTGAGGGCAACCAGGCATAGGGCTTATGTCTTTCTGGGCCTCCTATATCAGGCTCAGCTCCTCTGATTTCTTCCTGTTTGAGCTCAGCTAAGGGCAATCAAGCATATAGCAGGGCTCATCTCCTCTTGAGATGCTCTGTGGGCCCAGCCTCTTTAGGCTTCTCAGGGGTTTCTGTTTCTCTGCAGTCCTCTCTCTCATGCTGCAAAATCAAATATGCCAACTCCCTTTTCCTGTCTGTCTCTCTGCATCTCTCTGTGTCTCTGGGTTTATATCAGACCCAGCAAGAGGGTAGAGATTCAACCTGAGTCACAGTTCACTGGTGTAATCCAATCAAAAGCCCTAAAGCAATCTTATCAAGTAATCTAACTAAAAGATCCTCAACCAAATTTAATGTAATCAAAGGGTGTCACACCCACGGGAATAAACTATTTCAAAAACCTAATCTTTTTCTTTTGGGGATTCATAAAATAATTTCAAACTGCCACACTGCCCCCTCAATCCCAGATGAGGACAAGTGACCTGCCCTACAGGGCTCCAGCACCAGTGTCTGGGCAGTGACTTCTTTCCCTGCCTGACATGATGCACTTCAGGGCAACAACCATTCTGCACTTTCATTTAAAAGTTTCTAAACTAAAATGTAAAACACTCTACAACAGCCCACATTTTGACTCTTCATGTATAATAACTTCTTGACCAAGGGTAGACTGGTAGACAAACTGTCCTACTTTTTTCAAGAGATTCATCTGGAAACTTCATCTGGAAATTCCCAAGAGTTCAGAATATCATACTGTCAGTTGGCTTTCATTCTCTACTAATACACCTGGATTCCAATGTAGTTGTTTTTTTGTTTTATTTTGAACTTATTTCAACTTCAAAAAATAAAATAACAGACAAAAAGCAGCTTAACAAATTATGGAAGCATTACTTAAAAAATATCCTGTCCAGTCACAGTTACCTTATTTAACCCTACAAACACACTCAGTTGTTTCTCCAGTGTTCCAAAAGATAAATAAATTAGCATAGATTGGTTAAATGACATGACCAAGGTCTCCTTTTTAATGAAGAAAATGGGGAAAAAAAGCTTGATCATATTCAGATCTCATAAGATGAAATCCCATATTCTCTTTTCTTTTAGCACTGATAAGAGTACTGTCTTTGCCTTTGCTACAAAAATATTACAATCTTACTGTTAACTATAATCTATAACTTTTAATAGTAAAACTTCATCCCACCTGCATTTTCCATCTCTTAGGAGAAGCATTTCATGAAGCACTTGGGCCAAAGCATAGAAAGCAGATGTTGTAATTAGATTTATACATGGTAATACCAAAATATTTTACACTCAATACATCCAAGGAAGAATTTTCATGGGCAATCAAAATCAGAATCACTACAGTGAAAATTCTGAAGCCAGGTATTATTAAGAAAAATGTCTTCTGGGTATTTTGAAAGGTTAGCTCTTTATTAAAAACAATCCAAACTAGGAGCAAACCTGTTTGGACCTCAGCTATGAGGTCAGAGTGGGAATAAAACCCACTCAGATGTAGTGATACACACCTTCTGTGTCATTCCATAGTCCTGCCCTGCAAGGCTCAGGTTTATTAGTGATTCAGTGTCACTATAAACAACAAACACATTTGCAGAGGAGTGTGTAACTGCTGGATGAAAAGTCTGGAAAACCAGAGTTTTTCTGAAGGGGATTTTCTCTGTAAAAGCTGCACAGATGTCATTCCTGACATCTCATTTCTTGGTACTTGGATGAGTGACTCCCCTTTCGTATCATCTGAGGCAAGCAGCCCCACCCAGTACACCACTGCACTTGAAAAGAAGCAGGAATCAGAGCATGTGCAGTGCAGAGATGAGTCCTGGGGTGCTATTTGGTATACTTGGTTACTCAGGTAAGGATCAAAAGGGCCACGATGAATCTGAGGTGGGATATAAAGAAGTATGCCTGATTTTGAATTCAGGAGAAAAGGGGGAGAATTAAACTGAATATTACCAGCCAATCATTCTTCCATTATTATATAATGTCATGTGTATTAACGACCATTCTTTCCTGGGTGAAATTGCTCATTGTAGTCCCTCTCATTGAAAATTTTCTAAAAAGCAATTATCTAGAGGCAGGGTACCTAAAGAGTGTTCTATCACTACCTGCAATGAGTCTCTCCTGTTCTTTTCCTGCCCCTGTACCTGAACTACACCAAGGAGCTGCTACTTCACTACTCTTGTAGTATATACAATTCTCCTCTTTCCTATCATAAAATAGCCTAGAATTATATGTCAGAAGTGAAGATCCCATTGCTATCACATCTGGTCTTTGAGCCCACCGTGGACATTTGTAGAAATACAATAGTGTTCCCACCTGGGAAGAAAATGTTGACATGTTTCCAACAATGGCTGCCATAAACTTATTCTTCCTTTCACAGAAGTAATTAGATACTGTGTGAAACCTGCCTGAAAGCCATGTGCATTCACCATTGTCCAAATGTTGTAGAGACCTAATGCAAGGGAAACATTAGATAATAGGCTAGGGGCCTTGTTGATCTTCTCAATGGCAAAAACAAAGTCCAGAATATTCTGTTAGTTCCTGTAGTAAATCTTTTGAGTAATGATTAGGGCTAATGATATTCACAACTTTTGGGGTTCTCTCCTTAATCAAGCAAAGCAGTTAATTTAGGACATTAAAAGTTCTTCCCTATGATTTAGTGTGTAGCTGCTCCTTAACCTCTGACATAAAAGTTAAAGGGTGCCCCAAACTCAAAACCACCTTGATAATGTCTTGTGTTTTCTTAGGGAGGAAGTTTTCATAGTGCACTGGACCTTAAAAGACAGAGATCACACATGCTGGTAATTTTGTAATGTGGCTTTAAGTGGCACAGTTCCATATACAATTTAAATATTTATCTCCCAAACATTAATGACGCTAACAATAGGAAAGCCATCAGCATTCAGACATGATGTATAGAAAACTGATTTCCTGATTTCATTTCCAACATGAAAATACCTAGGAAGTTGTCACTTACATTCTTACAAGAAAAAAAGCTGACAAACCTGAAAATCATCAACTTTTCTTAGCTCTATTAGAGAATTGATGTCACAGTTCAAAGTGCCACCTATAAGTCTGGAGAGACAGCTGAACATAAGCTAATGCAATCCAGATCAGTTTACCTGAAGCAGAAGCTGCTGTAGCCAGTAGCTGGTAAAAACACTTAAATGGTCATTCTTACAAATCGCTGGAGGCTGACGGTACAGGATCTTGAGAGTTAAAAACTCCTGAGGTCCACTCTCATATTGGCCTCCACACTTTCACAGGTTTTGCCTCCAGAAGCCCCACCAGTTTCTCATGGTAAAGATCTTGAGGCAGAGGTGGAAATGCCCCAGTGTTTCAGGCAGGGGGAGGGGAAAAGCAATTCTTTTGAAACACACTCAGGGGTAAAGTAACTCATTTTTTTTTAAAGATTTATTTATTTTTTATTTTATTATACATCCCCCCCCCCTTTTGCTTGTTCTTGCTGTGTTCATTTTTCTCTGCATTCCTCTGTGTCTGCTTTTCTCCCCCTGCTGGGGCGACCTGCCGAGTCAGCTCACCGGCGCGGTGGCCCGCCTGCTCGTGGGGGCTCACCCTTGCTCGCGGGGGCTTACCTTCGCCCATGGGGGCTTGCCTTTGCCTGCAGCAGCATGCCCCGCCCGCGGCAGTGTGCCCCGCCCATGTTGGCTTGCCTTCTCAAGGCAGTCTGCCCATTCGAGGAGGCCCGGGGACCGAACCCGGCGCCTCCCATGTGGAAAACCGGTGCCCTACCAACTGGGCTATACAGCCGGCCCCTAAAGGAATCAAAAAGAAATCCTAGAAGTCAAAAACACTATAATAGAAATGAAGAATGCCTTTTACGGGTTCATCAGTAGATGGACATGGCTGAGGAAAGGATCAGTGCTCTTGAGGATATGACAATAGAAACTTCCCAAACTGAAAAGCAAAGAGAAGAAAGACAAAGACATATATCCAAAGGCTGTAGAACAATTATAAAAGATGTAACATATGCATACTAGGAATACCATAAGGAACAGAAAAAGAGAAATAAGCAGAAGAAATATTTAAAGTATACTGACTGGTAATTTTTCAAAATTAATGTCAGATACCACACTACAGCAAGCTCAGAGAACACCAAGCAGGATAAATACCAAAATAGCTATACCCAGGCATATTATATTCAAACTGCAGAAAACCAAAAACAGAGACAATCTTGAAGGGAGCAAGGTAAATAACATCTTACCTATAGAGGAACAAGAATAAGATAAGATCAAATTTCTTATCAGAAACCATACAAGCAAGAAGTAACTGGAGTGAAATATTTGAAGTGCTGAAAGAAAAAAGCCATCAACCTAGAATTCTATATCCTTTACTATTTATCCTTTAAAAGTAAAGGATAAATAGTGCTCCTTAGAAAATAACTTAGGGAATTTGTCACTGGTAGACTAGTTAAAATATAAAAAGAAGTTCTTTAGAGAGAAGGAAATGATATAGGAAGAAGCTTAGATTATATAAAGAAAGGAATAGTGTCAAA
The DNA here is from genome assembly GCA_004027955.1 of Chaetophractus vellerosus. NCBI lineage: Eukaryota > Metazoa > Chordata > Mammalia > Cingulata > Chlamyphoridae > Chaetophractus > Chaetophractus vellerosus. The sequence continues at coordinate 1,619 of PVKH010040460.1, read as the reverse complement.
AGGAATGAAGACAAAAATGAAATCTTTAACTTTTCATATATCTAATTGAACAGGTAACTCTCTGTTCAAAGGTATAAGAATATACTGGGCTATACAGATAAGTGAAAATAATAAATGTTATAAGAATTAGGAGTCCTCTGTTACAGGTACTTGCATTAATCATGAAGCTGCACAGTGTTATCTGAAAGTATACGTAGACTAGTTGTAAATGCATATTTCAAATTCTAAGGAAACCATCAAAGGGATTTAAAAAATAAGTATAACTCATATGCTAAGAGAGGAGAAAAAGTGGATTCATATATAATACTCAAAAACAGAAAGGTAGAAAAAGAGAGGACGATAGAAAAGAAATTAAGGAGAATGGAATGCCCAAGATGGTGGAGAGAGATGCTCCAGGATTCTGTTCTCCTACAGAATTTTTAACAACAAACAAAAACTGGCTGGACTATATTTCTCAGAGCTCTGGAAAATATTTAAAGGGTTGCAGTGACAGGGTGAGTGCCATATCAAGAAAACGGCAACTTTAAAATGTTAGGAAAACCACATTGCACCTTTACTGGTCCTTCCCCCAGCCCCTCCCTGGCTTGGTGTGGAGCCAGCACATGTTCCCAGTGCAGGCCCCTGGTCCTGGTTCTGGAGGGAGCAGAGTAACCCTTATGCACATATTGAGATGGACGTTAGTCTGCTGACAGCCTGAAGGAATATCCCAGAACTTGCTTGGATGAAAAAGTGGCTAATAGGGCAGCAAAAAATGCTATAGGGAAAAACAAAACCACAGTTGCCTCAGGAAATGGGTTACCAGCTTTAAGACATGCAACAGAAAGCCCAGGACCTGGAGGAAAACCTATGAATTTTCTGGGGGGAAGGGGATATTTGGAGTTTCTGTGTAAATGGAGGAATTCATAAGGCTATGCAGGCATGCCTAGAACAAGATGCATGCTCTGAAAAGTTCAGAGAGGACCCTGTGCTTTTCCCTTGGGCTATTGTTTAGGCTCATTGTAAGACTGGCTTAAGGAAAGCACTTGCACATAGCCAATCTGCAAAGACTGAGAAAGGTGTTTTCTTTCATGATTATTTTTTTCTTCTTTTTTTGGGGGGATAACTCCTGCAAAACACGGACATCTCTGTCATAATATTAACTGGATGGAAGCTTAAGGAACAGATACTTCAGTGACTAATTTCAAGAGTTAACATATTAAAATATTAAAATGTCCAGTGTATAACAAAAAATTACAAAGCATACAAAGAAACAAGAAATTATGATCCACTGAATGGAATAAAATAATGTGTCCAATACTATCAATGAGGAAGACCAAACTTGGGACATACCAAAGACTTTAAAAAGCCATCTCGAATCTGCTCAAAGAGTGAAAGTAAAACACAGACAAAAAAGAGGGAGATTACAGAAATGGAAAAACCAATCGTCAAATTTATATTGAAGGGCAAGGGGCCCCAAATAGTCAAAATCATCTTGAAAAACAAGTTAGGGCACTCACTCATGCCAATTTCAAAACTTATTACAAAACCATAGTAAGCAAAACAGTATTGTACTGGTAACAAGGAAATACATATACACCAAATAGAACTGAGAGTTCAGAAATAAATCCACACATAATGAC